>JAOBRC010398457.1:0-12412 GCA_027575255.1 Scolionema suvaense
AACAAAGGAGGATGACGACGACCGTTCGACTGAGGTAGCAGCCGTCGTCGTCGTGACTTTGCGTAAGTTCCCTAATGAGATGTCCACAACTCAGGTTCTAACTATTTTGACGTCATCGTATGAATCATCATGATCAAATCGCATTTCCAATGGAACTCTATTGACGTTGTTTTGACTGTTTCGTCGATGATGGCAGTGTAGATGAATCCGTCAAAAGTTTCGAAAATAGAGCAATATATATTGAGTATTTCCTCAAAATGAAAAGTTTATTTCTTAATTGATGTAAACACACTAAATTCTGCTGCAGAGAATGTGCCAACAAGTTTCTGTATGTGAGAGCTCAGACACTGCACAATCTGATAAGCATGCAAGTTATTTTAATTTCCTGCCACAATTCAAGTGTAGATAACAGTGGTTCACACTCTACTACGTCAATGGTTTTGTTCGTATGAGCTGTTTGCAGCAGGGAGCAGGAAAATTGAATTAATATTTTCTATATGGTTTACCAACACTATTGAATTGCTGACCTACAAGAGAACAATGCGTATCATATTCGTTTCGGTCATGCATTTGAACTGTCAAACCAACAGGGAAACAATCATGGCTGCTGTCAACCGAAAACCTTTGATAGACAGAAACATGAAACTATTTGTTTTTGAAGCGGAACAAAAAAATAAAGAGAATAATAGCATCGCTGATCAGTGGTCATCTGCAGAAGGCGGATAAAACTAACCTAATTTTTTTGTGGAGTTTTCCTTTAAGGTGGTCACTCTTATACGCTACACTATTTAGCTAAATTTAGACCAGATTAAACGGTAGTGATGAATTCTTGAGTTAGAAAAAGGCTGAGCGCGTTCTGAGTTTTTGTATTGAGTTCTTGTGTTCTCCATTATAGCACAAAACATAACGAATTGGCTTTGTGAGTTATCTCATTCCCTTTGAATACCTCTACGAGTCTATCGGATGAATCAAGTGAAGTTTTACATAAAGTGAGTTTTAAATAAAGTGATATTATTCTAATATGTCTGAAGTCCAACAATTAATTCAGCTCATGCAAAAGCAATCCGAAAAGATGCAAGCACAAATGAAATTGCAGCAAAAGAAAGTAAATGTATTGATGAAACAGGTATTGAAGGAGCACTTTCTGCCAGGGGTAACAACTCCGCGATTTGAGCTGTTCGATTTGACAAGTAAGCCATTGACAGACTACTGGGCACATGCTTCTGTACTTTGCGCACAACACAGCAGAACCCGCCCTCGGAGATTAACCTTGAATAAATTAAGTGATGTCTGCAGTTTTATGAAGGAGCAGCACAACCCTAAGTATTTCTTTGTTAGAAAGAGATTTAAGCTATGGAATGATATGTATATGAAGCCTGGTGAAAGCATTCAGGAACTTGCAGCACCCTTTTCCATGATGGGATTTTGCTTCTATACGCGATCCCCAGGATGAAACGCTATGCACTTTTTTATCTGTTATGTCAAGTAGTTTTGAAAGCTTTAGTTAAGGTAAAGAATGACGAGTTAAGTTATTCAAGAGCTGTACAAATTACATCAGAAACTGAGGATGCCGACAAAGCTGTCAAAGAAACTGCTTACGTTTCTACGCCGAAAACTATACATAGAGTCAATATTCAACATAAATTGCAGCAGTCTTCATTCATGTTGTCTATAAGTTATAATACAAAAAATTAAACACGTAGTTGCTACTGGTGTGGTGGAATTGATCACTTAGCCAACACATGTCTTGTAAAGAAAACTACATGTCGATGCTGTCATACAAAAGGTCATTCAAAGAAAGTGTGTTGGCAACGTATGCTCAGTAGTAGCGTAACAGAAAGTATGAAACATATTTATGCCGTAAATATGTCAATGGTGCAGAAACCAGATGAGCAAACTTGACATAGTCCCAAAGCTTGAAATTCATGTGGTATTCTGTTGAGAGGTGATTTTACACTCTACCGTCGAACTTTCCTGTAATGCAGTTTTCAGTGACACTCAAGTGGACCAGGAATTGCATGAAGATTGTCTTCCTGTTTGTAACGACTTTCCGAATCTGTGGAAATATGAATTGGGATGCTTGAAAGATTTTGAACTACTGTAGACGTGAAAATTAAGAAGAATGCTCAGACAATTTTTCTGAAAGCACGACCTGTACCCTTTGCACTTGAGGAAGATATATAAAAAGCTTATGCAGCAGGCATTTCAAAAGCAGCGTGGACTCCTTCACAATTTAATGAATATAATACTCCAGTAGCTCCTGTGAAAAAGCCATTATACACCAGCCATGATCCAACAGAAATATGAGTTTGTGGTGATGATTCTTGCACAGTACATCCCAACTCAAGCAGCATCGTCAAGCATTGCCTCTTCCAGAAGACTTGATACGCAAACTTGGAGGTGGAAGCGGTTTTACAAAAACTAATTTAGCGGATGCTCACAATTAAATCAAAGCTAAACGAAACCAGTCCTAAAAGTCTAGTTCCTAATACTCACAAAGGATGTTAGTACAAGAACGACTACTGCTTGGCATCACTGTAGCGCCCAGACATTTTCAACAAATCATGGATCAATGTCCCGTGACCTTCCAGGAGTAGATGCTTTCTTAGAAGATATTCTTGTAAGTGGTAACAGCCCCGAGTATCATGTGAACAACCTTAGAACGTCTGGTAAATGACGTTTTGAAATTGCCACATCCCACAGATGTCACCCATCGCAAGGCATTCTGGGGATCAGTTCAGTTCTATGCAAAAGTTTCGTCACCGAATTTAGCAACTGTTGTGAACCATTGCAACGTCTAGCTTCATGAACAACTCCTTGGGAGTGGAAAGAATCTCAGGAAGAGGCTTTTCTACAGTTAAGGGACCTAGTTTGTTATGGTCTTGTTCATTATGACAAGAGTTTACCACATGGAATTCCCTACGAAACTTTAAATGTTGGAATCAGATCTGTCCTTTTTCATCGCTACCCAGACATCAGTGAGCGCCTGATTCCAGATGCATAAACTGCTATTCAACAAAACTAAAACAGATGAAGAAGCCTTAGCGATTGTTTTCAGCCTGAAAAAACTTTACAAGCACATCTATGAACACCAGCTTATTCTTGCCGCAGATCGTAAGCCAGTCCTACCAATCCTGGGAGGAGGTGATCCTACATCAGTACTAGCTGCGAATCAACTAGCACGTTGGGTACTACTTCTGAGTCAGCTTGAATATACCATCGAATTCAGATCAACCTGCCAACATAGCAATGCTGATGCCTTCGGCCTTCTTCCTGGTAATACAGACAACAAGTAGGAAAGTGTTGATCACACAGCTAAGGTACATACTGTTCGATCTATTAGTCAGCGGTTAACAGCTGCAGATCATCAAGCTTTGTCTTGTGCAACTACAAACAATCCAGCTCTTTCCACAGAGCTTCGGTTTACACGAACAGGGTGATCTTCAAAGAAGCTAGACCGGGAATCGAAAATACAACAATACTGTCAGGTAAAGACTCTTTGTCTATTTGCAACGGTTGTTTGCTTTTCGGATGCTGAGTTAGATACTGAATTCCGAAGAGTTCCAAAGCAGCTTCATTCTGGGCATTTGGAATGGTGCAAATGACGATGAACAATTAGCACAACACTGGCTCTGAGAAACGATACACAAGGTAAACGATTTTAAAAACTGCGATAAACACTTTCGCAGAAACTGAATGTGACCACTCTCCCCCTATGCAGGGTGCCAGTCTACTGTCGACGCTCAGACAGAAATAACAGCGACACTAAAACAAACATCATTCTGTAACTAACCAAACGGGTCAATGTATTGAGGAGTCTCTGAGGACAGAATGGTGACTAATGCGATAGAGCAGGGGAGCGGGAGTTGATCTTTGTGGCTTGAAATATGTTTTACGAGCCCAACACTTGTTAGCTACGACTACAGCGTACTGGCCGAACACTGATATTGATATTGAGTCCACTGGTCCAATGTGCGCACCTTCCCAGAACAACAACTGAAAACCACCAAACCCGTCTTCGCATCATTGGATGATACCAGAAAAGTCATGAAACCGGCTACATCTACACTCCCGGTCAAAATATGATGGCACACATGCGTGTTTTTTGCCATGTTCCTTACCACGAGTAAATTAAAATAGGTTGAGTACCGAGCCGCAAATCAGGGAGGGAGTTTGTTTTTTTTGCTTGAGGGACTTACTCTTTGTGACTTTTGAAAAATCATGTTTTGGCATATTTAGGGTATCTGCAGGGTGAGGTAAGGCCTGCTTATGGGATTTTTTAATTTTTTCAGGCCATTTAGAGAACAAAGGACGTGGAATTCGGTCTACTAGCGTAAATTGCTAGAAACTGCAATGGGGCTGTAGATAGAAGTTGTTAAACACCTGCAAAAAATTTCTTGAAGTGCTTGCAATTCAAAGTGCTTTCACAAGAAAAAGTCGTAAAAAGTGCACAGTTGATTTTGGCTCAAAAAAGCCTTTTGTGCCACACATTTCGTCCTGGATTGTAGATGATCCAAGTAACTCCTTGGGTTCGAATTGGATAATAATGATTAATAATAATAACTCGAAACCGACAATGAAACCACAATCGTGTCTGATGAATTTAAAATTTGGTGTGAGAAGAGAGGATTCACTCATCTAACAGGCACTCCCTATCATCCAGCTACTAAATGGGGCTGCCAAGTGACTTGTGTATATGTTCAAACAAGCCATGCGCAAATCTAGTCTTCCATCCAAAATGGTACTGCAGGAATTTTTAATGCAATATCGTCAAATTATTCAAAAGTACATAGACAGACATAGTGATCAATAGTAATCTTGCTATACATCTGAAGAAGATAACGAGCCAGGTGAGACACCTTCTACGAACGAGAGTAAAGCGGATCAATTACCTGCAAATATTAGTCCCCCCCTGAGAAAAGTGTTTACGTTGCAAAAATGTCACCATACGGTGAAGGTAACCTGCTAAGTTCAAAACGTTAAAAAGTTTCCACAAAGGCATAGGTGCTTCACGGGGAGGTGTCTTCTACTGTACTCAAATGGTCACTATTATACGCTACACTGATATACATCATGTCAGACCAGATTATACTGTCAAGATGAATTCTTATGTTAGAAGAAGGTTGCGTATTGAGTTCTTGCGTGCTTGATTATAATATAAGAGATAACAAAATGGACATGGGTATGACAAAACATGAAAGTAGTGTTTCTAGGTGCTCGTATATTATTTGACTGCCAACAGTACGAATACGGTTGAACAACCATCTCAGTAGGAATACAGTCAGAAACCCTTTTGGACTGAGCCCAATGACTGATTCTTCCATGACAAAAAAATTGGTGAACAGGAGGTTCTTAGCGTTGTGTCCTTAGGTGCGTCGTCGACACCCTAGGATAAGGGTCACTGACAGTTTGTACCACTTTTCTGCAGACTCAAGCAATTCGGGTGGCGACAGTATGGCGGTGGAAGTTTGGGTGAGAGCTTGGCCTACGATTTCTACTGCACACCCATATTAGGATGAAAAGCCATGGATGGACTCAATGAATTGCTCTCACCTACGAAAACAGATATGGTGACCATATTGAGTGAAGCCGTACTTCGGTGCCCCGAAACCACCGTCTAGTCCTATTGGAAAACTGTGAACAGGTTTATGCCTTGATTCCGAAGTAAGGGGTTGCTGTAATTCTACGTGGGATAAAGATGTGCATGTGACAGGAAAACAATGCAGAGGGCTAAACCACAAATAGGAAGCAAACTGCCTGGGCTGCTAGGGTCGTAGCTGGGAGGCCAATGTGCACTGCGTGAAGCTTGCTCCTCTGTAGCTATGCACTTAGAAGCCAGTGACATGTGTCAGTAACTACTGTTTGTCAACCTTGAGCTATTATTATAGACTGTATTGCGACCTGCCCTGTAGCACCGGCTTTATTCCTCTTGGTCATGCACCGTAGTCCAGTAATTCATCAAAGACCAGCACTACTTGAGGTGCTGAACCTGCACTTGCGGCGATAAGCTAGGCTCTACTTCAACAACAACATCAACAACAGCATGTCCTCCCACATAATACTCCTCAATTAAAAGAAACCAAATTTGAAACATTTTACTAACCCCTCAGGCTTCTGATAAACGGTTAGCGTTATATGATAAATCTAGCAGCAATTAATGCATACATTTATCAGGTATTTACTACCGTTATAGAGTCTCATAAATTGTGTTTGCCTGGCTTCAATGCTTTGGGCATACATTATTAGCTGCAGCATAAACTAAAAGTGCAAAAATTACTCAGATAACATTCAGCCACATCTCCTTTGAAATACAAAACAATTTTTGAATCACATTCACTAATTTTGCATATATAGACCACCATAAAAGTTGTTTCAAATGCACTACATACTTTACCCTTCACATGCACTACATACTTTACCCTTCACAAGCATTTGAGGTGAGCAGTGATCCGTGCTAAGCAAACTGAATAGAGAGGAATCACAGACGTCTCAAGCAAGCTTCAGAAAGAAGTTACAATATTGAGTACAACTTACTGGCCAGACAGGTTCGGGAAAGATAAATCCTGGATACTCTCCGATCAACTCACGGTAAATTTTTATGTATTTTTTCATAGCTAGAATAAGTGCTTGAGTTGCAACTTGAAGATCGGTGGTATTCAAGTACTTCATAACATATCTCATGATCTCTTGGTGTGAGGATCCCTCCACTGTGAAATTGCCAGTTGCTGGAACAAAATAAATGTAACCACGCTTTATAACTCTTATAACCAATAAAAAAAGAAAATTTACCGTGATGCTCTCGTGATTTCTGTTCTTACAAAACGTGTATGAGTCCAGAAAAATAGATTACAGAACTAACGTTTTCCTTCCAGAGCCACATCAGCAAATGCAACATGCCTCACATAGAAGGTCAACAATATATCAACTCCAAGCCTGTTACAGAATTAGTGGACTCCCGCAAATTTAACTGAGATGCTAGATCAAAGAAAAAAAATAGTACATAAGCCAAAACATTGACACAAAAAATGCCAAAAACGGAAGCGTTAATGAAATAATTTAAAAAAACCCTGATAGGCATAATTGACAGAAATTCCGACTCGCACACTGAACAACATAATATTCCCAAGATACAAGGCATGGGCCATAGCATAAGTTATGTTGCCCGCAAGATCAACCCCCAAAACGAAGAAAAACAGATGAATAGTTTTTGACATACCTGAAAAAGGCCCAGAAAACAGCCATGTTTTGACAAACGATTATCACTCGGAATCTTAACCAGATTTTCTCCAGACATTGAACATGGTTCATAACATACGCTGAGTTGTCCCTAAGGATCACATCCAAAATCACAAACCGGATGAACCATTCAAAAGTTTTTCGAAAAATCCTGAAAATACCCGGTTTTCAACGCAAATTACCACCCGAAAGCCTAACAAGATTTTGATCAGACATAGTAGAAGGTTCATAACATACCCAAAGGTGCAGCAAAAAACCACAACTAAAATAGAAATAAACCAATGAACTGTTTTGGACAAACTTGGAAAAAACTTGAAAATTGCCAGTTTTGGACAAATTGCCACCTGCAGGCTAAACGGAATTTTCCAGAGACATTGTACATGATTCATAACATGTGCAGTGTTGCCCCAAATATTCAAACCAAAAAAGATGAAAATCAGATGAACTGTGCTTTACATAATCCGAAAAAAAAACCAATGAGAATCACATTTTTTGGGACATAAATTGCCACCCGTAAGACAAACAAGATTTTCCTCAGACATAGCATATGGTTCATAATGAAAATAGACTTGTCGCGAAGAATCACACAAAAAAAATGGCCCAAATCCGATTAACCATTTCTGACATACTTGGAAAAAAACACAAAAATGGCTTACTTTTCATGTAAATTGCCACCCGCAAAACAAACAAGATTTACCAAAGACATGAGACATGGTTCATAACATGTGTATAGTAGCCCTTAATATTCACACAAAAAATGACAAAAATCGGAAGAATCGTTTTTGACATATTCTGAAAAATACATGAAAATTAACATTGTTGGAGATAAATTGCCAACCATATAAGATAAGCAAGATTTTCCTCAGATAAAGCAAATGGTTCATAACGAAGACACACTTTTCCCGAAAAATCATACCCAAAAGGACACAAATTGGATGAACCGTTTCTGATACGTTTGGAGAAAATAATGAAAATCGCCAATTTTGGCTATAAACTGCCACCTGCAAGCTGAATGAGGTATTCCCAAGACATGGCATACGATTAATGGCATACACAGATTTGCTCTGAACAATCAGACTAAAAATGACATAAATCAGATTAACCATTTTTGAAGTATTTGGAAACAACAACAAAAATTGTATATAAATTGCCACCTGCAAGCTGAACAAGAGTTTTGCCAGATATGACACGTGGTCCACAACTTAACTGCTATTGCCATGAAGTTCCACACCAAAAATTGCAAAAAAGTAAAGAACGGATCTTGAGATAATCTAGAAAAACAGCAACAAAATCACCATTTTTGGGCACAACGTGCCACTTGCAAGCCGAAGGAAAACATTTTTCAAAATTCTGGCTCCATCACTTTTCCTCAACATTAAGGGTTATCACCTTCACAACAAATTTCAGAAAAATTCATTGAGCGGTTTTCGTGGAAAATGGGTGGTTGATGTACAAAAGGATGGAAGGACAGAACGATACAAGGACCGACCTCATATTACATAGGACTCTTCTGCTAAAGCGGGAGTCCAAAAATGAAGTTCATGTAATTTATTAATTGCTCGCAATGCTAAAATAGCTATAAGCAGCTAGTCAATATATACTCAACTACACTTTCTTATCTATAAAAGTAGCCCCACAAGTAACGCAATGAGCCTCAGACAGCAGTCCTCAGAAATGATAACCATTTATTACGGAATTGATACTTGCAAAGAAGATATACAACTTCTGAGAAGCCAATAATATCTTCATGTGATATAGAAATTCCAGTTAGACGTTAGACACACAATACGAGCTGTGTCGTATTCGTGTTAATATCACTAGTAGTTCAATACAGTTAAGTGTTAACAAAACTTCACAAAAATGCTTGAATTATTAGCGTGTCAAACAACTGCCATTCTATCATAATTACACATTTCTATAAAAACCTCAAATGCTTAAAATTATGTAGCTGCAGGTGTATGTATAGAAGACGAATAGGAGAAGAGTGTTAGACTGGCACGATGGGGAAGATCAAGATCTAATGGACTCACATCAAAAGACACATGTTTGAGCAACTATGACCCTCGGTCTCGGAAAAAGTAAGCACGTACAGGTTCTTTTTTTATAAGAACTTTTTGGACTAACGCTTCAATGTCCTTAACTTAGGTCAGAATTATGCCTAAAACGTTCTCAGGAAAATTTTTTGGAAAACCTCTATTGCAACTAAAATCATGGTTTTGGCTAAAAATTAGCCTGAACCAGCAAAATGTACTAATGGCAGTGAAATCCATAGAAAATCCTACTTTCACAGAAAAATTTTTTTCCATTCGCAGCCTTTAGTGTTCTTAGCATGTTCTTAACTTCTAGCTCATCAAAGCCTTAGATTCTTATAAACTTTGTTCTTATCAAAAGACATGTAATCAAACAAAGAAGCAGGCAAGTAACCAAAATCATAGAAACAACATACAAGAAATTAAGCAAACAAACATGAAAACCTTCACTGTACAAACTAAATCTGTGTTCAGGAGAACAAGAATATGATTCACTCCTCTTTGTTGACACAGTGTTTATGATTTTAATACCGCAGAGTTCTTTATCTCTTATGTAATTCTTTTGGTCGGTTAGCGTAAATACATTACTCAAAACTTCGAGCTTCTTGGAAGCTCATTTCACGAACCCACAAAAGAAAGATCATTTGCTCACAATCAAAGTATGATTGACCAACCTGGATCAGAATACCAGTAAGCTGGTGAGGTTTTCCAAGGCACCACTTTACCAGGAAGGTATTTTTTTGCCAGGTCAGGAATAACCCGATAACCAACTGTCATCACAACCGCTCCGATATCATTTGGCTGACCTTGGTGAGTGATAGTATGAGCTTTTCCTCCTATTCTGTTTTCAGCTTCAAATATCTCGACATTTTTGAATCCTGTTGAAAAAGATGATCTGTTAAACTTCGACGAGTGGAGGCAAACAAGGAATTACTCCACTTCATAATGAGAGTGTGCAGTCAAAAAAGAAAAAAATCCATATACAGCACTATATATAAAAAGACCAAAAGCGACGTAAATCTGTGTACTGATTGCTGGAAAATTTTCAAAAATTTAGACAGGACATGCACCTGAATAGAAACAAGTCAAAAAGAAGCAGGGAATATAAAAACTGACTTTTGCAAGCAAATTCAATGCGGACATAATGCTATACGAACTTTAGCAGTTTTGCTGTTCATCAGCACCATTCGGGCCATGCTGTGAGCCCTTAAACATGCCACATAATGAAAATAATCCCAAAGAGGCGCAACTAAGCAAAACAGATTTGTTCTATCCAATAGTAATAGGAAGAACCTGATCAACATACTTGTGCAGTGTAGAAAAGGGCTCGGTTTAGTACAAACCATGGACGTCCATTTATAAAACCATACACATTCGGCTTCTAGGGATTTCATAGCGAGCAGTGGGCAAGGTTAGTGGGAGCTGTAAATCATAGAGGATATTGTTTGCGTGTTCTGGCGGTGATATGTAGGCATTAACTTATCAGGCAAAACCTTGCCTTGGGTCAGATAATTTATCATGCGAAATTCGTCACTTTCACTAGACAAAGTTTCACCAGAGAAGGTACTAGTACGAGGTCGTGCATATATGGATTCGACGTTTCTGTGTGCATAGATGTGTATGGATGAGTGAATGCATAACAAGAAAGCCACATTACAGAATGAGAGTATTTATTACTCGACTTGAACCAGTGGTATCTATGACACAGTACCATGCAGGCCCTACCGTACAATATAATGGAGATCCAGCAACATGTACTACAGAAATGGATCCGTCAATGAGAGAGAGTCTCGGGTGCACATCCATGGCCAAGCATTTCGATGCAGATCTACCAATACTCAATGATCTGAACGATGCAATCAATAAATCAACAGAAAATTGTCAGCAATGAGCTACAATGATCACAAAAAAGCAAAAGCAGTATTCGAAGTCATAAAACCTCACAAAACAGTCAGATTGAATATTTTTCACAGGCTCACATGCCACCAAGACCAGCTATTGCTAAATTGCCAAATGCATCTTTATGTTCATCTGGCAACACAGAACAAAGACTGCAAACAGCCACAGAAACAAGCAAAATGCATTAATCAACACACATGTACAGCAATGTAATACGATGTACCAACTTTAGCCAATTACTGCCATAAATCGTGCTAAAATCAGCGTTTGAGGAACCATTGTAGAGCTTATAGCTAGTGCTATAAGAAGCAGAAATAAGCAGAAATAACGTTTTGTCCTCAAGTAGATAAATACTGAAAAACATATAGTCCGGGGGCCAGAAGATGTCACCTAAAATTTTGGTACACATGGAATCTTTTTACATAAATATGCTTACCATGATGCCTAGATTGAAAAACAGTTGAGTGCCACGTTCCACACATTGGGCATTTTCCACAGGAGGGGCAAATCCATAATGGCGGATTTTTGCAAAGATCTCATTAGACCAAGAAAGTTGAGATTTTCCAAAAGTGGTCATGTTACATATCATAGATTCCAAATTTGATGCTGAACATTAATTTCAAAGGAACGATTTGCTCAAAAGTGGCAGATTTCAAGTTATCAATGAAAAACTTAGACATATCACCATAACTGGCAGTGCTTGGCACGAAAAAAATCGTCGCGCGCGACTTCCGCGCGCGCAAATTGAAGAAAATTCTTTTTGGGCGCGCGGTGAAGTACCGTAAAAAATTCCGTCGGTAGATTCTCCGACCATGTACGGCAAAACAAGAAAATACTTACCATATGCGTAGTGCATTCCCCTTCTGCAAAAAGTGCACCCCAAAGCCCTTAAAAAAATTTAAAACGGCTAACAACTCCTTCGAGAAAACAGTGATGGCAAGCGGGTTTCCTTCGTCCGTAACTAATCCGCCATTTTGAAGTTGTACAGTTTGATCTAAATACCATACGTGAAAAGGAATCAAATCGGACGATGTGGGAACATTTAGCTGAATGTCTATGGAGAATCTATGAATGAATTAATTTTTTTCGAAACGATTTGCCGTCCCCAAAGAACTTGCATTAAGAATGAAAATTCAAAATTATTTTCATGATTGATGTTTTGGGACCTCATCTAAAAACAAATGAGTTAGAAATTAATGTCTACACGATCGTAACGAGACACACACTGACAGCAAAGCACACATGTT
>JAOBRC010398568.1:0-12411 GCA_027575255.1 Scolionema suvaense
GACTTTTGCAGCGAGTAGTTTTCCATTAAGTATTAGGTTTTTTGCATTAAGCATTTAGTTTTTTTGCATTAAGCATTAAGGTTTTTTTGTTAAGGATTAAGTTTTTTCCATTAAGCGTTAAGTTTTTCCATTAAGCCTTAACTTTTTTTCGATAAGCATTAAGTTGTTTAACATTAAGTGCTCTGTTTTTTTCGTTAAGCATTAAGTTTGCAAACGAATTGTTGACTTCAAAAAAAAGATTTGTCAACATTTGAAAGAACTGATACATTGTAGTGTGTCGAGATAGGTCCTCTTTCTGTGCATAAGGAGTTTGCTTGCTCATTCCCTGCTCCTCTGCACGGCAGGGAGTGAGCCGTTCCAGTGTACAGGAATCATAGGACCTGGTCCCAGGTTGAGATAGATCAGTAAAGAAAAACATGCGAATTCCTGATCAGCCAGACATAAAACGATCAGATGTTGAAAATCTTCTCACTACCTTCAGAATGATGCCCAGACGTTTAGCTTGCTGTTTATTCTCAGTGAGAGATATTTTCTTGGCACTATTTTGCGTGCATTTGTATTACGACCTTGAGTTGCGTAGGAGCTATCGCGATTTTTGTCGAAGAAAGTTTGCAGAAATCATGACAATTTCTTTACTTACAATGTGAAAAATATATATTTCACACATGAAGTCGCTATGATCCAACTGTTTTGGGAGCTATGTACCAGTTCTATAGTTTTTGTTCTTTTTTAGAAAGTTTGCTAATGAGGGGACAGTTATTTCTAGGTCATGTATGTTCTAGTTTCTCTCGCTATTTTTGATAAATTTGGGGGAAATCTGATGAGAACTTGGTTGAAAAACGAGCTCACTGGTGGTCACCCTTGAACGCTACTTACTGGCATCTATGCGCTGAATAAAAATTAGAACTGTAGCTAGTGCGGTTAAGATAGGGGGTAGTATTCCTGTGCCTCATACGAGTTGGAAGCACCAAGTATGTTCACCTAATAGCTGCTCATTTATAGGGATGATTTGGGGGTCGAGCTTCTTTTCAGGACATGTTGTCTCTTTGAAGCTGTGAATATGTACATCTTTATCTATACTGCATGACTTATCAAGACACATCGTGTTCCGTGTAGGTATTTTCAGGCTGTGAAGTAACGATGGGTCAGGATACGGAACAGGATGGCAAGTTCCCATATGCTGGAGCAGCAGGTGCTGTCAGTGCGATGGGTTCGAAACACATAAACACAGATGTCAGTGTATCTTTTTCATCCAAAACTGCTTTTCCTTGTTTTCAAACTGAACAAAAGATCTGTACGACATCTGTACGATAAATGCCTCTTGTGGCCCATTTAGAACCACATCCCCCATGGATTATACACACCCCTTCCAATATCAGAAACCTCCTACCACATACCCCCTGGATTATACACACCCCTTCCAACATCAGAAACGTCCTACCAAGTGCTGAGCCCCTTGCTCCTGCTAAGTTGTTTGCCATTAAGACCTCTTCCATTGTAAGGACCTTACTTATCAAGCTCTGATTTTAGCCATTTTGTGTACCTAGTGCTGATATATGCTCTTTGCGTTTTTTTGTGCTCGCACCTCTCTCCTCTGCCAATGTGTATCATGGCAAAAGAGTTGTTGATATTTAAGGCTCTCTTTAGACTATGCATGCTAAAGCCTTGTACGGTCAGTGGACCAATCGGTCTATAGGCAAGCGCTATTTCATCTGATTTTTCTGCAGGTGATAGATATGAGGTATATAAAATGTTGTGTGGAATGTGTTGATTGGTTTGAGACAACTGTGTAAATAGTTCTGCTACATTGCATTCGATGATTTAGTTATGCAGTTCTTTGGACTGATGATAGGAAGTGCTATATTGTTTCCAACACATGTATCCGGAATTGGACTGATCATGGGAAATGCCGTTTCGAAGTTTAACAGAGTTTTTCTTCTTGTGCAATTTATACGATCTTTATGCTGCTACACTTCTGATCATGTGACAGAGATTTTTCTTAACACAATACTCTATTAGGAGGTCCATGTCGATCAAGAAAACAAACTAGTCACTACCGCTGCCTTCATGTGTGAAACGAAAATCCATGAAATTCATGATGGCGTTGGGAACATGGTTCGGACTGTTCTAGAATTAACTGGGAAATAAATCTCTTATTTATGTAATATTCGATATTTTTAATAGACTAGACGATACAGTGCGTGAGGTTTTTTATGAGCAAACGTTTTGTGGCCACAGTGTACATATTTTAAAACTTAAGGAAATAACTCCTCAAGATTTTGATCTACTTTCCTAAAAAAAATGAAACGCATTTTCACGTGCGTAAATTATTTTCCTCAAAAGCTAGAGTTGCGATTCGAACATAAACCTGGGTGTACCGTCTTACTCATGTTTAGAAACAGGCCGGTTTCTACATGGCTACATGGAGTATGTTCATCCTGTCAACATCGCTGCTTTCCACTTTTTAACCACCTCAGCAACTTTCGCTTGTGCTTTGTCAAGATTTAGACAACCAAAATCTTTATATACTTTTATAAACATACCCGTACACTCGCGATAACTGGGACCCCGGATAACTGGGACTCCCGCTAATTGGGACGCCTTTTCGGTTCCCCTTGAAAATTCTCGTACTCATCCACTTATTTTGCTCCGCTTTACTAGGACCCCCGATAAGTGGGACTCTCGACAAGTGGGACCACATTTATTGGGACTGGCAGAGATGAAACGAAGTCAAGCATTTCGAAATCCAACTCAAATTCGATTCAAAATATCACATCAAAATTGAACGATGCAGAGGTGTTGAGGAGGGTGTGATTAGTTAGTGATAGGTCGTGTATTCTAATTTTTGAAGTGGGGTCAAGAAAGCATGAGCGAAGCAAGTTCAGATTCTCCACGTAAGTGGGACCAACTTCATATTTGACCTACAAGTCTCACTTATAGAGAGTCCGCTTTACTGGGACTCCCGCTAAGTGGGACCAAATTTTCATTCCCCCTGGAGGTCCCAGTTATCGCGAGTGTACTGTACCCGTATTCTACTGCGTTGGGCTTTAGAAGATATTATGAACAAGAAGAACAATGGAGTTTCTTTCTGTTACGATGCGCATAAGATCAGAGACAAGAAAAACTAGGAAAAATTTAGATCATTATGTTTTAGTGCTCACCATGCTTTTTGCTTATTTATAAAGTAAACAGAATTATTCTTGAACTCTAGAATTTGTGTTATTTCTCGCCGACGCTTGTGTTTTTCGCTAAATTAAAATTTTTTGTATTGATTTCTATGGAAAACTGTATTGCCAGCCTGCAAATTTCAAATGCGTGTAATTGAAGACTGGAACACCTGTGGGACCAAAATTTCTCCCTCATTTATGGGCAAGAATAAGTGGTCCAGATTTCAAGGTCATAGTATAATAGTGGAAGTTGCTTTTTTGAAGAAGGGGGAGTGGTGGAACCCCCTCCGTTGTTATGTTGGAGTAGTAAAGGTCATCACTATACAAACTGAATTTTTGGTTCATCATTGTCATCAATGCAGGACAATTATCTGGTTAAAGAGTTATATTCAGCACGTTAACTGGATCCCATGGTATTCAAACATTTCTGCAGAATTTTAAATAATTTTTTAGCATCTCCTGCACAACTGAAACCTTAAATCCTATCAACCTGAATATAATATCTGGATAAAAAAACGACATTTACAACTGTGTTTTTATGTTTTCAGCAGGTGGTTGACGATAGATAACTCTGCGTTTTTTTGTTCTGCTTTCTGTTTCTTTTTTTATTCATATGGTGCATTCTTCGAGGAAGATAAACCTTTTTCCTCACCGATGAACATTCAGCTGAGGTTTTAATATTATTGTTGACATAATATTCTGATCTGCTGTCATTTCTGTGCTTACACAGCAATCCCCGGTATTATTATTGCGTTCCCATCTATCCTCTTAATTCCTTCTTGTATATCTATACCGGTAATAATCGTCCGCCATGCTGCTTTTGACACTACCATCTAAGAAATAAAACTTCTTTAGTCTATAGCTTTGCTGTGGCTTAGAACCATCTCACGAAGACATTACCCCCTACAATGTGCTTCACTATCCACTATATATAGTAGGATCGTGACTTGGCGCGGGGGTATATGTAAGAGTGTGTTTTTATGTATCAGAAAGCTTTGCCTCGGAGATTTTCCAAGCTATTGTCCGTGACTGTTCTTTTGGTATGAACTTACGTTTTGAGGTATAAAACTTGACATACAGCGAGCAAATTGCCATGCGTTTGTAGGAATGGTTGTCGTGTAATGTGGAAGCAAATGTTTTATGGAAAAAGACACGTATTGTAGCCCAAAAATATATCTGAGTTGCTTGGTGTTCAATATTCCTTGTAATCAGAGAAACTCATACAGGAAACGATTTATTTTATAGTAATTTTGAAAGCTGTTGTCATCGAGTATTTTGACTGGTCTACTGCGAACTGATACTGGAAAAGATGTATGAAATTTTTTACTGAAAGTGTGTTCGAGTTCAGACACGATATAGTCTGTCGTCAGGTGACAAATTCTGGTTGGTGATCTTGTTCACCGGTACTAAGTAGGAAAATGGTTTAGAATCAGTTTTCTGGATTCGTCTTATTATCATGTTGACGAAATTATACCGAGGCGGAACGTTACTCCTAGCTGCGTTGATTGCAGTAATAGCGATTGCTTTCATAGCTGTTGCTATAGGAACAGAAAACTGGGTTCATGCTGATATACGAAGGACAAGTAATGGACGCGAATTCGAGGCTGGGACAAAATATTTTGGACTTTTTAATGGATGTGAAGATAAACGATATGGTGAATATTCGAGTTTCAGGCACCGATGTTTTGATGGTACGTATTCTTAACGGTCCGCGGGGACACATATTTTGTTACCCATGGAGTGGACAGGGGGGTGGTACCAACCCCCCACCCCCCTCGGGAAAACATGCTTTAGCTAAAGGAATGAAACTTGGTACACCTATTCACAATCATAATAGAAAGTCACATGACAAGTTTCACGTTCATTGACCGTCTGGTCTGTAAATTATACCCCTTTTAAGTCTTGAATTTAATAGAAATAGCGGTATTTTAAGAAAATTGAAAAATATTTTTAAAAAATAACCTTACGCAAACACGACCAAATTTGGATGTAGATTGCCAATAGGCAATTGAAAACGATTGCCGAAAAAAGAAAGTGAATTTCCCAACTACTTTGGTACTTATAGGCTGGTCAGTACATTCTCTATCACCCACTGAGCCCTCAGGAACAGGTGGTTGCCACGCCCATTTTCCCCCTTTGGCAACAAAAATTAGCTTAAACGATGTCTGAGGAAATTTTGGTTACACTTGTGAAGTTTCTGCACCAACGGATGAGTGGATCAGGAATTACAGTAACTTTATCACGAGGGGGGATACCCCCCTTCGGTCCCCGCGGACCGTTAAATGGCTCTCGATATGATTTAGGGGACGCTTTCCAATGTTATGCACTAAGCAGCTCTGTCCTGATATTGCTACCCCAACCATTTCATCAGCGTTTTAATTAACTATAGAACAAAAGTCAGCAGTTTAGTACAATAATAGCTTTGTCTTTCGAATGGTAGGAGAACCAGGGGAAATATTTCTGATTCGGAATTGTAACAGGCAAACTATCCTTTTCGGCCAGTTAACACACAAAATCTATGCACACTGCATTTTATGGGAGACTATCTCTTCAGCTAGCATTCTTATGCATTTGTGACATGTTAAGTTGTTGTTTGGGTTTTTCTGATCAAAACCGGTTAAAGCTCCTTCCTTATCTTCAAATTATTCACTTGTTTTTTTGCTGTTGTTGTTGTTGTTCTTACTACTCGTCTCGTTGTGCTCCTTTCGTATTTTCTTCAGCATTTGAAGAATTAGACGACATCGCTTCCAGTGCTGCCAGTTACGTCACTCTCGTTTGCGCATGCGCAGCTATGGCTTGTCTATTGCTTCTCATCTTCAACTGTATGTACAGCGAAATTGTGAAATCAGTTAATGACGCATGCGTATTTGTGATTCCTGTTGGTGCTGGATCGGCTGCATGTAAGTAGTAATTAGCTCTGTATGCCTGAAATGGTTACTCACTTCATTTTCATTTCAATAGTTTTAATCCACCCTTTTTGCAGATGGCACTCTAAGTTCCATAATACAAGGGGGGTCAAAATAAGTGGGGGGAGGATATTTTGCAAAACCAGTGAATAGGGTTTTCCAGGTTCTGATAGCCACCACAATGCAGTAGCAGCAACTGACGTGCTGTTAAAGAGGGAAGCAGTGGACAGAGATATGTTATTTTCAGTTATTCTCAAATCTCTCATTCGGAAAGTGATTTTTGTGGATTTAATGAAGGGCACAAGTTGCCAAATTAGTAAATGGAGGGGGTCAAAATAAGGAGCGGGGGGGTCTCAAAATTTGCCAAAATTAATTAACGTCCCCCCACCCCACCCCCTTTATTATGGAACTTAAGAGTACCAAATATCTAAACTGTACCAAATGTCGTTCTTGATTTAGGAGGGGGGGATTTAGCCCTCCCCGGTCGTACCAGAACCTCAGATACTCCGGTAGCAACAAGGTTAAGATGCGTACAGAAAATCATCTGAAAAAATTCCGATTCATAGATTCTCATTTTGCAAAGTGCTAGCAGCATTACTTGACTGCTGATTTTCCTTTGTCATGGTTGCACTCACTGCCCAATTTTTTTTATCAAAATTTCTAATCAGTATGGGTTTCCCTGATTTTCTTTTTGGGCTTCTAGCCATCATTCATTTCTCCAATTTTCCTCCGTTTCAGTGTTGTTCATACTGATAAGCGTCGCCAGTTATGGTTACCTCTTCAATTCCGAACTGAAAGATACTGTTCTCACAAAGCAAGATATACAAGATGGTTTCTCCACATCTGGGGATACCATTTTGAAATACTCTTTTTGGCTTGTTGTTGGAACAATGCCCATAATTCTTGCTGACATAGCATTTATGATAATATTGAGACATCGGAAGGAGAAGTCAATGAATTTACCAACATTTCGAGAAGAAACTGCTCCTAAAGATTCGAGTTTATCTCAGGATCATGAGATTGTGCTGAATATCACGAAACCTGATGGACGAGCGAGAATGATGATGTACTAATTATTATTGATTTTTGTTGGATGCAGCCCTTCCTGATGATCTCTGAAGTCGGTGTTTGTAAAAAAAAAAGGTGGTTTGTAGAATGTAATATGCACTGGAATGCATCAGGAATGCACCTATAATTCATCCTCCTAGGACATTCTACCTTCGATGCACTTTTGCACTTTCCTGTTGAAATTATTATTGCTGGTCATCCTTTTCTTTACTAGCTCCAACGGAGAGACGTGTGTATTGCTCTAATAAAAAAAGGAAAAGAATTAGAAGATCGATTTTCAATAGTTTTTGTCTTACGTTAGACTAGAAGTCGTTCTTAATAAATCTAGCACATCTAGCAATTTAAAATCATCGTTGCCAGTCTGTTTCATTGACCGGTGTGTTGTGGCTCTTGTTAAGAATGGGACCACGCTAGTCTAATCTTACCTTAAAGGGATAAATTTTTGCCTGGATTTATTTTTGCGAATGAGGGACTTGCAGTGAAAATACGTGGAAGTAATTCAATAAATCATAAATCAATGAATGAAAAGGAGGAAGTTTTCGACATGCGAATTCGGAGAAAGAACGAGCCCGAGCACATTGTTATTGCTCATCGATGGAAAAGTTAGTTGTATTTGTTTCTGGCCTGGATAAAACCTCAATTTTATAAATTTTGCGTGGATTTAATTTTAAGAATTTAGCAAAAAATTGCAACATTCGCAAAAACTAATTCACGCTTAAAAAAATCCCCTTAAGGAAGTTTACCCATTTTTAGGTGTATATGACAATGAATTATTTTGTAGCAACTCCTGCTCCCCCCCCAAAAAAAAAAAAAAGAAAAAAAGAAAAAGGCTGTAGATGAAGAGCACCTGTTTCCTCGCAATACGGAGGCGTTTGTTTGGTTTGCATTATTTTTTGAATTATAATTCACTTGCTCAAAATTGCTTTGATGCAACGATCCTGGACATTCCACCCTGTATGTAATACACTGCACGCCCATTTATGCAATATTATAATTACATCCGTAAAACCGAGAATTGCTATCAGAGCTTCTTTGTTTCTTTAGCATGTGTTGTCGAAATAACATTTTCCAAAAAAGGTTGATGTTGAATTTTATAAGATGCTGCGAACTGTATTGTTTCTCTAACGTTTTTGTATGCAGGGTTACGTTCCTTGTTTTTTTGCTGGCAATTTTGACAGGGAAAAGTATGTTCTAAAAAATTTATGGTGTATTCGCGAATAAATTTAAAAGAGAAACATGCTTAAACCTACAAAGGTTGGGGGCGGTTTAGGCCTGCGCCTATGAACTTCCTTGCATATCTCAAGAAGTAGTTATGCTATCACCTCGAAGAATGTTGACTTTTCCTAAAATTTATCAAGGACAGGTGCCAATACCAAAAAACGGCGAAAGATGCGGATAAACGTTGTTATATGGCGAAGCATCAATTTAGTAATCACGAATAGGTATTGTGAGACAAGGAATGATGCTAGACAATACTTTCCATGTAATTCTATGGGCTCTGGCGGCCAAAATCCGAATTTTGAAAAATTCGATTTAAAAGCCTAATTACGCATAATTATTGAGAATAGCGTAATTAATTACGCATAATGAATGTCATTATCCAGCTCAAATGATGCATGATGAAGTCATCGAACATGAAGATTACACGATTTTTTTATAAGCAAGTTAGAATTTTGGTCGGATCTCAAGTTGCTTATCTGTCAGCCAAATTCTAATACTGAGGTTGCTTAGAGGTTGCTTAATCTTTATTTCAGTGCTCATGTCAGAAAAAGAAAAGAAAAGCTAAAAATTTGACATTTAAGGAATACATGTGTATACATAAGTATGGTGAAAAATAATTGATCTCATGTACGTAAATATTAAGTTTACAAAAATAAATATTAGACTTAACAGCTATGGTATTTTTTTTTAAATGCTTTGAATTTCATGAACCACAAAGAGTTTTATACAATACAGTAATGAAAAAAGTTTCTGATGTGCCATGGCTGTCCAGAACTGAAGTTGCTTAATGATTTTTTGATTTCAGTTCAGTTGCTTACAAAGGAGTTGCTATAAAAAAATCGTGTATAGATTTTAGAGGGGGTGAGCCTACCAGCCCCTTCCCCTAGCCTATTTAATGTCCATAAAGCCCATAGGGTTAAGGTCATGTGAAATCAGTAATATATACTTTATTCAAATCTGAACTTTCTTTTTCTTGCAAGTATTTTGTTTCGTGTTGATGTTACCATAATAAGGTAGCATACCTTCGTCTACTGGGCTTCTTTAGGGTGAGAGTATATGCCAGGAAATTCGCATGAAATGGGAAGAAGTTCATTAGCTTGGTAATGAAGAGTTACTGTTGCGACAATAAAGTTACATTCATAGAGTTTTTAAGTGAAGTATTATATTAATTGAGGCTTCGAAAGACGCTTAACATATGCTTACTACTTATTCGGAGAAACTTTCGGCCTATTCGCGAAAGTTTATCTCGCGCAAATGTTTGGAAGCGTCCGCACGCGAAAATTTATCTCGCGAATAATGCTTTTTAGGGCACGATTTCACGAAAGTTTACTCAGTCAATGTTTAATTTAGGTGGGGATAAGGAAGGTTTAGGACCTTGTGAAGTCACAAAATGCTTTTTTTTTATCGAAAGTTTATCTCGCGAATTTTTTGAGAGTTACTGATTCGCGAAAGTTTATCCAAAAAATTTCGTGAGTTTTCGACCTCGCGAAAGTTTCTGCGAATAAGGTAGTACTTGGCTAAAACGGAGCGTAAATATGATTGTAAGTTTTATGCTTGTAGAAAAATTGTAATGCAGATTCTTGCCTCAAATTTTGTCCTTTAGTTTTAAGAAGACTTATGCGTTGCATTACATGCTACGTTTCTTATACATTCGTCATAGTTGCTAGACATGCTTGCGAGGGAAAACCGAAATCACTGGACTAGTCAATATACACTAGCCTCTAGCGCCTGTGTTTTCCCCCGGTCCCTCAAAAGAATTGAGCATTGCTCCCTACTATTCCTAGTATCGTAATATTCGCGTTGTATAGAAGGTCGATTAAAATGAAAAAGTGTGCGTCGAGTAAAGTTTTCAGAAGGTCAAACATTGATCAAAGAGGGAAGAGGGAACCCTCTCTATTGCTGATGTCATAGTTGAACTCACAATATCGGTTGAATCATACACGATGGGGTGACTACGCCGTAGAGTAATCCTATACGTCCTTATTTTAATTGCAAATCTAATTTTATTATACATTTAATTCATTAATTTCCCTTACGTAATATTACAATTGACTTACACAATTTAATCAAAATTGGCCAGTGTTGTTTTCTTCAACAATGCACTGTACTGTTGAAAGTTATAGATTTGTTGTTATTCTGCGTTTTTATTCATGCGCTCGTCGCTCACTCGGAGGGTGTTCCAGAAATGGCCTTTTTCTTGGAATATCTATGCTGCTGTTGAAAGTTCTGATTCCATCCAAAACTAGAAGGTTCCATGGATCAGAATTGAAGCCGCAACGAGCAGCTGCAGTTACACTCTCCTCCATGCTGAACCACGTGCATTCACATGGTTTGCGTGAATGCCTCGTTGGAATACCCAGAATATTCACTTCCGCGCATGCTCATGTCGCGCTCGATGTAGCCATTTCGACTGTACGTATCATAGGGATATGGGCTCAAGTCCTGACCGTATGATGTCGGCGGTGGCTTTGGAATACAGCACAAGAAAAGAAAGGCAAATATCCAGACCAGCGTTAAGAAGAAACCGCTGACCCAGGTCAGGATCATGGACCAGCCGTAGGAATAATCACCATTCGGGTCATCTCGTTCGATTCTTTCGTATAGAATTGCAGCGTCAGCGAATACAGCTAGAACGAGAGAAGGGCTTATATTGAACGTCTTTGGAGTACATCTGTTTTTTCATAAACAACACCGAAAATAAACAACCGCCTTGAAAAAAGCTAAAAATATAAACAACTGAGGTTGGTCGAATTCAACTTCTTTAACTAAGCAACTCCATCAGATTGCACAGATTTTATAAAGACGTTCAATTACCTCGAAACAAAATGCACTGTATATTTCCACTGTCACTGCAGCATGTACTGTGACCATTAAGTAAGTAGTTAAGCTACGATTGGATTTGCCCTGCACCTGAGACATCGCTGAGGGACGATCAATTTAACAACTGTTAAACAACTTTTAGGGGCGATTTTTAGTAATTTATTAAACAACATTTTGGAGAGAAATGAAAAAACTGGGATGCTTATAAAACAAAGATGCAGGACTTTTATATTTATGTGCTTCTTTTGTTTAATATTATCTAAGTACCCAAAAAAATACCTCAGACAGAAACGTTTATGAACATGTGCATTTATACAACAGATGGATTGGTGCAATGGAAGGACTTTTGAAAACTCGTCATCTTGTTGCTTTCCACGTTTTGAGTAGTTTGTGATGATGGTTTCAAAAAAACCATACTATACATATGTTGACTGGTATCTTTATGCATTTTTGCTACCATATATGAGATCCTAAGAATGTGTCTTAACATTTCACTAGCATAATTAAGTAATTGATCATTTTAAGTCAATAATATCAACATGCGTGGACGCGTAACAGCAAGACTAGACCAGGCAGTCGCCTCCATTTGTCATTGCATGTAATCGGAAACTCCGAGGGAAGTCGTTAATGTTTGATTCTAGCCTGTGAGATATTTCTTCACGTTATTGGCTAGGTCCATATCCATGTCCGTAAGGAAAGAGCCAATTAGGCTCATAATTATTGGCAATTTCTCGTCCAAGCACTGACATTAGGCTGACAAACAGATGGACTGTCAACATCCTGGCAACATGACTGATGACGCACAATAATCAACACCTTGCCTGGTAACTAACAACAAATTTTTCCCCCAATACCTCCTCAGAAGTTGCGAGTCACATATTCAGAAATAGCAGTTCTCATTTTTTATAAGAAATCGGCAAGTACAGTCCCTTGGTAGTCAACAAAAAAAGCAACAACAAAATTAAGAAAAACGCATGAATTTCTTAATCAAACAAGAAATGTTATTGTTTCTCTTCTTAAAATCTGAATGCATTAGTCACGCAGGAATCACTACAATTGCAGTTTTTTTTGTTTTTCTTTTTGCTCTCGGGCAATTCTGCATTGAATTGTTGCATATGTAACGTACTTTGACACGTTTGATTGCTTGTTAGCACTACACTGCTTATTTTCTTTTTGTCTGAGAGGAATACAGGTTCACGACCCTTGCG
This sequence comes from Scolionema suvaense, assembly GCA_027575255.1. Lineage (NCBI taxonomy): Eukaryota > Metazoa > Cnidaria > Hydrozoa > Limnomedusae > Olindiidae > Scolionema > Scolionema suvaense. Next base: position 12,391 of record JAOBRC010398568.1, read on the forward strand.
TTTCATGCTACGTTGTCCTAC
>JAOBRC010398679.1:0-19708 GCA_027575255.1 Scolionema suvaense
AAGCCTTTAAAATACATGTAACGCGTGACTAAACATTATCAACTGTTATGACTTCTGAGGGTTTGCAGTATCCTTAATTGGTGTTACTACACTTCCCACTTCCAACTCAGCCCATCACCACCACACATCTCTTTATACCACCAGCTGCATGGTTAATCAGATGTTTCAGTGACAGAGGCCGGTTTATGGGTAAGAAAAATGCGAAACACGTCTTACAACCTCTGTCACAATGCATTCAGGAGAATTTTTTATCAAGAACAGAACGGCAGGCTTCAAAACTGCATGTCTCCCAAGTTTCTTTTAATGGTTGTGGCCACATTAAGGGGACGGTTTGAGTGCTTGAGGTAGTATGTTTATTGAGTAACAACAGCACAAAAACAGAAACTGAATTGCCAGTAACAATCTTTTGCAGTCGTTTTGCTTTAGGTGGAGGCACAAAGGCAGTGACAATATATGGGCAGTCTATGCCAATGAGAGTTGTACAAATCATTGAAGAGCTATGGTGGCCGCAGGGGGTCCAACCCAGCCCTGAAATTATTACTCCTCCCTAAGTTGGAGTTAGTCCTCACTGAATTTATATGTCAGACATCCCTTAAGACCCTCACTTATGAAAGAATATGAATATGAAGACAAATTTAATTGTGTGACGCGTGCTCCTGCTACAATAATACATGGACACATCCTTGCTCACTTGGTAAAATCAATCACAAACATCCATTAAGCATTGCATAATACATTTCAAATTATCAACAGTAGCCTGCCGCAGACAGAGAATTTTGATCCGACATGGTGGATAATCCTTAGAGATTACTTTATATACATAATTGCGGCTAGTGCCTCCACTCCCCCTAGAAATTGACTCACAAACAAACCAGTCATAGAGTTAGTGGACTCCTGCAAATTTAATTGAGAATCCTTGCTTCAATCCAAGAATAAGGTAAGACATAAGTCATACGATTCACACCGCAAATGACAAAGTAACTGTTCTAGAAATTTTCAGGAAAAGTCCTGAAAATAGCCATTATTGACAAAATTGTTAGAAATAATGCATGATCCATAACTAAACCCTACAAAGGTTGGGCTTTTTGGACATCAAATACGCTGGGGGGGCCTAGTAGGCCTGCCCCCCTGCAAAATCTATAATCTTTCATCAATAGTCTTGAAACTTGGTACAGTGTTAGATGACTGCATTATGTATCATTTCGGCAGTGTAATCACATTAATTATGCATAATTCATTATGCAATTTCAATTAATTATGCATAATTAGGTTTAGGAACCGAACTTGTCAAAATTTGGATTTTGGCCACCAGACTCAAAGGAATTGCGTAAAAAGCATAGTATAGCATTAATCCTAGCCTCCTGATACCTATTCTTGATATATACATTGATATTTTGGCATATTTTGCAACAAAGTTTCTCTGTAAATGTCATCATTTTTTGGCATTGGCACCTGTCAAAAATGACGACGTCACACCTAAAATTAGTATCAGATGTATTTATATTTCTGAAATCCTTAATAAATGTTAGGAAAAGTTTCACCATCATAACATAAGTACTCATTGAGATACTTAACAAAGTTCATAGCTGCAGGCCTAATAGCCCCCCCCCCCACCTTAGTAGGGTTTGCTCTGAAAAAATCCTAAAAATAGCGATTATTGACATAAATTGCTAACTGTTAGCTGAACACGAGCTTTCTTAGATGTGGCGCATGATCCATAACATAACTACTTTCTGAAGTTTCACAATAAAACCTACAAGAAACTAATGAAGCGTTCTCGCAATACTACTAGAAAACTACTAACAGTCTTTCAGGTTGTACAGTGCCACCTGCACGGGGAACAGGAGCTTTCCTAGATAAGACATGAACCTCTGCATTACTAGTATTGCTCTGAAGTTTCACACCAAATATTACAAGAAAGTAATGATTAGATCTTAAAATGTTTTTAAAAAACCCTAAAAATGACCATTTGTAGGCATTATAATTGCCCCCTGCAAGGCAAACAAGAGTTTTCCAAGATACGACACATGGCCCACTACATTTCTATAATTGCTCTGAAGTTTCATACAAAAAAATACAAAAATTAATGATTACACAGTATATGTCATTAGTCCTGTTATCAGCATGGTAATTTTCTTGATTGAATTATGGAGTATTGAATTTTGACTTGAGTGGTTTAGCCATTACTGTATTGTGTTATGTAGGATGGTATGGCACGCATTTATTTTAATTGTTTTTGTCAACTTAGGTTAAATAGTTGAGTAAGCTTGGTAAATTTTATGTACAGTTGTTTGACTGATGATGAACAATGCTGTTCGAAACATGTCTCGAATCAAAAGTGTAGTATTCTTTTTACAGTTTAAAGTTTAGATAGTTTGGGTAGTGCCCCAGTGACATCATGCATAATTATTGGCAGGATCACAACTGCTGGACTTTGGGGTTGAATATCTCTAGAGCTACACAAGCTTTGGTCGTGAAATAAAAACTACCTGTCATGTTTTAATGAGCTCTATCATCTATTGTCCCCCTTTAACGCCAAATTTTAGAAAAATCCGTGAAGTGGTGATGAACGGAAAGACCAAAGCACGGACGGAAAGATGGAAGGACGGACAGACCTCATTCTATAGGACAATTCTGCTTAAGCGAGAGTCCAAAAATGGCCAAACCTCTCCCCATCCCCCTCACCCCACCCCCCATGGAAGCAGGGGATGCCTACAATAGAAGCTAGCCTGTTTCAGAGAGCTACTCTGTAATGTACTACTAACAGGTTGAAGGACATCTACACTTAAAATTGATTCAAGGACTAACAGACATTAACACTCTAAAATGATGCAAATGGAGTAAAAAACAGCTTTTGATCATATAAGAGCAAATATGATTGAGGACAAGAAACTGGCTGTAGTGTATTCCTTGAAAGAACAATAATTAATGGATTATCTTCTTCTTAACTAAAGATACTGCTAACCCTCGGGAAAAATCTGCATTACAGCTAATCAGTGGATCTCTTGAACTTTGATTCTTTTTTTCGTTCTTCTTAGACTAAGTGGCAAGCTTTTGAAAGTGCTAAGGTACGGCAAGACATGCATGCCACCTGCAATGACGCAGTAAATAAGAGAGGAAAAACTGATATTTTTCAAATTCCACGGGCTCTACGTCCCCAAAGTTATGTTTTTCTGTGCAAGTGGCTTGCCGACTGAGAGGTTTTAAAAGGGGAAAAAACATTGTCTGCGTTTTGTCTATTTTTGCCTGGATCAAAAATCATGACTGATTTAAGGCGAAATGTTCAAAACGTTTAAAATTTCTGGATGTAAGCTTACAACTCAAAATCGGATAAAAATCTCAAAAGTTCCTGAAACTGCATCTTACCAGGTTCTCCTGAAATTGGTTTACGGGAAAACATTAAACCTAGGGGCACTTAGAGCATTGCGAAGAATTATGATCAGTTTTCCGAAAATTCCCTTTATTTACAAGAAGCAGGTAGCCATATTAGTTTAAAATCATAAGATGTCAACCAAGCACATTGTGTTGATGTATTAAACTCCACAAAACATTTCAGAGACTTGACTGATGCAAATAACAAGCTCAAGACCTATTGCACCCTTTCAGATGAAAATGGAGTTTTGGACACAAGAACATCATTCTAAGCAATTTTGATAGATAGGGCATGCCCAATATATTTGATTGCTGAATTTTCTTTGATAGTCAGTCACAGCTGTCTGACACGGAAAAGAACGACCTGATTAAAGGACATAAGTCATTCTGAAGTAATTACTGCTGTAATTCGGAACTCTGGCAAAGTTCAATTATTCCTGTAACGCAACATCTCAATTCACTGATATCATTTAATTACACCATGAAACTACTCACCAAGCACTGGTCACAGCAGTCAGGAGTAGATTGATCACTGCATTGTGCATGTGGTTTCAATGTGCAGCCATGCGGAGTGCAACAGGGATCTTTCTCTGCACAATGCTAAGCAGAAAAAAAATAAGCATCTCCAACTTTAACTTTATTCTAGACACACTGAACACATTATCAATTTTTTTCTACAAAATTGTTAGAAGCAAATTGCCATGCATGTTTTGAAAGGTTCAAGCACAGCAATGCTCTGAAACAGGATTCGAACTTCAATAGTTACATTTAGCCATTTCGTGAAACCAGTATGGCCATTTTGTAACAATTAAACAAAAATTGTCCGCAAAATAAGTCTACAAGAGACTCTCTTCAAGCATACGATCCATAAAATTCAGAACCACAAAGCACAAAAACAACAACCCTAAAACGGGCCACATGGGGAGAGCTACTCCTGAACAGGGAGGGGCACTTTCCCTTGATCATATCAGGGCATAATGCAGGCCTCATTTGACAGTGCTGACCGCTTTTTGGCGAGCATAGATTGGCGTCCAAAGAATCGTATGGGAAATTTTCGTCATCATACCACGAAATATATCGATGAATGCAAGTGGTTTACATTGCCTGAGTCTTATTAAGTTTCCTGCACCTATGTACACGTGACATCCAGAATGTTTGGTCTACTAACTTCACTAAAGGGAACAAGAGGGTATCATATTAGTTTTGGCCATGCATTTGAACTGCTGAAGCAATAGACAAGAAATCATGGCAGCAGAGAGCAGAAAGCGTTTCGTAAGCAGAAACATATAACTCGATTTCAAGAATCTGATGAGAATAAAGGCATCATTAATCAGTGCTCATCTGCAGTTAGCAGATAAAGTTAACTTGATTTTTTGGTGGAGTTTTCCTCTAAAAGCTCAAATGTCCTTAATTTTTCCTTAAAAAACAAGAACACTCAGCCTTAGTGAAGGTTATCAATGAAAACAAGATACATTTTGAGCAACTGATCAATGCAAGCATAGTTCTTGCTGTCTTCAGCGAACAGAACGAAAGTGTCAGGGGACAAACTATGACAGACAACAAACCTCTGGAGTACCACAATCGCATTCTTCTCCCTCTTCTATAATTCCATTTCCACAGACTTTAGACAAAAGCTAAAATCAAAAGCAATTAAATCATCATCTAAATTTCTGATTAAATTTCATCAAACTGTGGAAGCGGGTAGAAAAAGACTAACTCAGGAATAAGCCAGTAGCCTGATAGACATTGCTTGGATTTTGGCTAGTGAACTGTCAATTGCCATTAGCAGTGATTGTTTGGATAGCTTTACACTGCCTACGGTAAGGTTATGCATACAATGGAATGTCTAAAAAATATATGGGAAATGTTCACATGCAAGAAGTTGTTAACACTCCTCTTCGAAATGGTGAATATCAGTATAAGCCAAACAACAGGAAAAATTATGCTTGAAAAATTTACTTCTAAGATATCTATCTGCTTTCTGCTTTCTGCTTTCTGTTCATGTGGCACCACAAGAAACACTAGAGCCATAACCACCAGGCAGCCTACTGTTTGTGCCCATGTGATATATGCAGTACTGCATTAATTGCTTCATGCAAATCCAAGGATATCCGTTCCCAAAACCAAGAAAGAAAAAAATCAAAGTCTTCAACAAACTGGAGAATCATTGTGTAGACTAAGAAAATAGGAAGCAATTCACCTACTAATTATCGCATAACTCAATGGCACAACTTCGAAGAAAAATTTATCCCTACGCATGAACTCGAAAACGAACTTCAAAATCTGAAATGCTCAAATCAGTGCTCAAACTAGAATACAATCGTTCCTCACTGTTTTTCACCTCCTGATAATCCTGATATACTTTGTCAATCAGGTCTGGCCATTTGACTGAGACTAGCACTTTTTGGTATTTGCATACAAACAGCCTTGTTACAGTTCGCAATGGGCAGATCAGAAATCTCTGACCACTCTGAAACAGATAGCCTATTGCTAACCAGCTACTAGAAACCACTCCAGGTGGGGCAGACAAGAAAAAAACCATCAGTAATACATTGCTGAGAGAAACAAATGCTATAACAGATCAGGTTGCCAATTAGGTGCAGTTCTGTAATTTCTAATTTATGCTACAATGATGCTGCAGTCAGCCAAAGTGGCACATGCCTGAAGGAGATATACTTAACAGGCCATGGATGATGAGTCAATAAAAATAAACAAGTCAACCCCATACCCAGCCCGACCTTTCTTATCACTTGTTAGATGTGGTTGCAAGTCACGCCTAATCTCGCTCAGAGAGGAAATGCTCCACGCCGAATATCACTAACCTCTTTCAACCTCTCCTCCTTCTGGACATGAGTGTTTAGAGTGGAGATACTCGAGAGAGACGATCTTAGTCTGTGCTCCCATTTGAGAAGTTACAAACCGTCACACAAGGCACATGAACTTCAACAGCAGACAAAGGCTAAAATTAATACTCCAATACCATACCCCAGTTGGATAATTATTCATGCAAGGAAATGCATGCTTCTTAAGATTCTTTAGCCCACAATCAGAAAAGCCAGGACGGCTAGTCCTGCAAAAGGAAATAGCAAGAGATAACTATTACAATTAAGGCATGAAGGCAATCAAGGCCAAATCACGAAGGACACTGGGGTCTAGTGGGGGTGTCAGGATGCCAGGTTTTCTACCGATTCCTGTTATCAATCACCACTTCATCTAAACTTTTGATCTTGGGCTAGGCCTGCAGGTCAATTATAGGTTTTCATATAAGGTCCACACACAGCAAAACACCATTTAAAATTTACAGACATGAAACCCGCCCAATAAATACGAGCCGGAAAAAAGTCTTGTCTAATTTTGAAACTTTAGTCCACAGGATGCCAGAAAACACACTCTAAATACTTAAATACAATACTAAAAATAAGCATTCTAAATATTGCGAAGAAACGTCTCTTTCTTACTATTTTTTCCTTGAATACTAATTTCCATGTGTTGTAGCCCTTAGTGCACTAGCATTTGCACATGAAGTAGCGGAGGTCTACACCTTATCATTGTACTTGAGGCAGCTTTCTGCATAGCTACACATGCTACATACATAAAGGTTTCGTCACAAGGAAAAGTGAAGAATTTAGTTTTCTGATGCGTTACATGCAACTGAACAGAATACCATGAAACATTATCTATAAGGTTTTTCCCTTTTTTATCATACTTATCTCTACATGGGTCATGGTTACTATATTTTCGCTTTTTGCGTCATCGGTGACGTACAGTTGAGGCATTTTTCCAGAAGTAGCATGGAAAACACAACGCTAATTACTTTTCTGTTACAGCTAAGCGAAAGAAACTTCTCATATTCCACCTTTGGTTACCTTTAAACAGCCATCCACACCTGGATTCCATTGTGTAATATTGAATTTCAAAGCAAGAACTTCGCTTGATCACAAATTATTGGTTTAACAGTTATCCGTAATTCCTTCACATACTAGAGAGCTTTACGCAAACTGACATTGTGACAATGACACTGAATTTCAGTAATCGATTCGAATATCCAGCAACAATGTCAATGCCACCTGGTTTTCGCAGTTACGCATAGAGCACTTTGACACTGACTTGTTCAGTCCACAATGTTTGGGAAACAGCACAAGGCACAAAGCAACTTAAGGCTGAACATGACCTGTTTATAGAGGGAAAGTGTTTGGTTCACCTCTGGAACAACTTGTCCTATGTTTGAGACTTCGATGTTCCATGCGATACCAACTTTTACAATTGAAGAGATCTTATTGACATCCATCCGTAAACTTACAATTTGCTTACGTTCGTCGAAGCAGCAACGTCACAATCAAACAAAAATGCTTGCAACTTGATAGGATGATTGTGTGTTTGCGAAGTTGACACAAATTTTGCAGATTTTTGAGAGCTTTGCAAATTGGCATTGGGGCTTCCCACTTCTGCTTACGTCAAAGTGTCAAAAAGAACGTCAATACAATGTCAGTTTGTGTAAGCTCTCTACTATCTTCTGTTGCGCATAGCACCAAGAGCTTCATTCTGACAGATGACAATACAAAAGGTTAGCTATTTTGACAGTGAAGTCAGAACTTATGGATGCTTCTTAGTCTGAGTACTCATTAAGGACTAGTTACTATCAATAAATCTAGTGTAGACAAATACAAAAGAGCTGAACAAAAAGAACACTGCATTAGTAAAACAGCAATCATTTGGGTCACCACACTCTGTACGATACACCATAGCTTCAGAATCAATATCGTCATCTTTAATATAATTGTTTCAACAAGAAACTAAAGCACAGGCATAAAAACAACAGTTAAAACATTCCACTCACTATCTGATTTTCTAATGGGAGGCATTTCTGTGACTACCAGGTAAGTTATTGAATTATTGAATTTTTCAAGTTGCTCTGTCAACATGTAAATAAATAACATTCAAGAAACAGAAAAAAATATTACAATACTAATTGAAGATCAAAGCAGATAATATTATGAGGGCAAACTTTGGGATACTAACAATCCAAGATGTAATCACTTACTTGTAACCCGTCCCCAGGAAGCATCCTCTCCTGGTAAGACACTTACAGTTAGGGACCTCTGAGAGAAAAAACAACAATTTTTCAATAAAGAAACAGCAAAGCCAGACTTTGAAAACATATAAATCATTAACTTCTTGAATACATAAAAAATAAGAATCATTAGAGTGTTCTTCAAACATTGCTATCTTACATGCCAGCCACTTTTTCATAAACAACACTCATGAAATAAGGAATCAATTCAGACCTCAACAATATGAACTACCTGTTTTTGCATTCCAGCCCAATCCTGAAAGAAATTTTGACCTGACTTGTTTCAGTGCCAAAGTTTCCTCAGAGGTCTTGACCCCATCCCTTCAAGGTTCTTAGCACCCACAGTAACAGACCAGAAGTGCAAGAGACCTGCTACTATTTTTTATCCTCATATATGACTACCCTCCCGTAATTTAACACCCAGAAGATGTGATGAACAAAACACACGATTGACTTCATGAGAGACTCAGCTAAAAGCAGTGAGTAATTTTAGGACAATAGTATCTCCAAAGAGTGAAGACCACTCCCCCCTCTTGCAGGGTATCGAAATCTGCCAGTGACAAGGAAAAGCAAAGCAAAGGAAAGGAAAAACAACGCCATCTACAATCAACTCCACTTGAGGTCACAAGAAATATCTATACCTGTCCTAAAGTCAGTGGCAGACAATCATCTGGGTGCCAGAACTTGAGACTCCAGCTGTGACCTTAAACATGTTTTACGGGCGCGCAACACTCAGCCCGACCCAGATGGTTCACTGACAGAAAGGCCAGGATATACAAGCATGAAAGATGAACATACACATACACATACACCAACACACTCACTCTCTGCACACAAAACAAAACAAAAAAGAAACAAAACAGGAACAATGTAACAAAATAAAACAAAACAAAACCAAAAAAACAAAAAAAACACAAAAAAGGAGGGTCCCCCAAAAAGTACGAATAAATAAATTAATTAATATGGATAAATAAAAATAATCAAATCCGAATATCACGATAGAAAACAATAATTGACGATAAAATAGCCTAAAAGCAAACCGTAAATCCTCGATTAAGCGTCACAGCGCTTAAGCAAAACTCGATATTTTTCATGTAGCACTCACTAGTTGGTGGTCTTCATTGTAGGGCAGTGCTAACTGAAGAACCAAGGCATATATATTTCATTGCTCTGAAAACAAATTTAACATGTGCATCCAAAAAATTTGCCAAGCAAACATCTACATTGTGAGCTGGGTGGAGAAAAAAGCTAAATATACCTTGAAATAGATAAAATATCTTTCGACATGAAAAACTGATGAAGTCTTGGTCAGAAAGAGGATAAAACGTGTTTGTCTAATCTCCAATAAAAAAGACATGCCCTTATTAACAGCAGCATTTCATGATCTAAGACACAGCAATTAATGCAGGACTGGCAGGACTTATTCAAGAACAAGTCTACAAAACTTCGCTGCATAATCAAGGGTGGTACCTAATCAAGGATTTACGGTAAATAAAAAAATATACATATAACTCTTCACTTTTCATTTCAGCTTGGATCATGAAAGTTTACAGAGGTTGATTCTCATAGTGTCCGTAAAAAAATTCCACACCGCAATACAAGAGTGTAGTCCATACCTAGCGTGAGATTTGTTAGGGACAAATAGACAGCCAAGTGCAGCATTTTTAGTTGAGATACTTCAACACACAAAATATCTGTCTCGCAAAAACATAATTAAAAGATGATGGGAGTTGAGCCACAAAGAAATCATGAACAAATAGAATAATTTCCAAGAACAGTTGGTCAAATTCATCTTAATGTTTACAAAATGCAGAGATAAATGTAATCAATGATTCGCGATGCGGAAGTCTTAGGCGAAATATTCAGTTGAAAAAATAGAATGTTTCCATCAAAGCTTCTCGTGTTTTTATTTTGTATAAGTCTAGGTCCATAAACGTACCCAGTATCAGTTACACATACAATCAAACTGTTTACCGTTTAAGGCTAAGACTAACACATTTAAATTCTATAATGCATATTTGGCTCAAGTTTGTACATCAATAGGGAAACAGGGTGTGACATCATAAGTATCTGAGTATAAATTTAGAGTGACATCCGAAAAATCTTTTCTTATCTTCGCCGCATGCAAGCGGTAGGAAATTGGGAGTGCAATAGCAAAGATCCCTCTCTTAGCAGGAGTAACATCAGTAGTGCTTTGGGACTTACCTGTATATATAGCGTAGCATTGCATAGTTGGTGAGTTTAGCTACATGAATATTAGATTCCAAGCAACAGGAGTAACAGGAAACAACCAGCATTGCATAATTTGCAATACATATGATAATTATCGACATCAAATCTAATTGTGACATGATGTTGGAATATTTAAAAGATCCAATTCATGGAAATATAGCAACAGAATTTTCTACATATTAGTATAAAACCATTATAGCATATTGGAGACATCAAGTCAATGTCACTTTAGTGCATAAAGCATGTCACTGGCTTCTAGTGGGTTTTTTTGTCCTTGGTCTTCAAAGACCTGTTTAACTTGCTATGACAATTTTCAGTTACCAATTCTCGCAACAAGAGAAAAAGGACAATAGCCTCTTTTTTGCATATCAATCAAAAGAGTAAAAGCATAAGCTATATACTACGCAACTTTGGGAATTATCTTTCGCTAGGAAATTTTGTGTTGTGGAAAATGGCCTTGAAACTGGCCTTGTCAGAGTACTAATGAGGTCGTGAAGTGCCAAAATTTACAACAGGTTGTTGCCAAGTCTAGGGTAAGCCCAATTAGATAGTACCTGTAGACTTGTGTTACTTATATTCATATCTGCATGAGTATTCATTATTTAGTGTTATAGGTTCAAGTTGGGTGGTTACTAAATATCTCATTATTGTAAATCACTGATATTGTCATCCATACCGGTTATCACTGTATATGCACATACACCCTATACCATGACTCGAATATGGCGCAGCCAAGTTATTCTTGGTCTAAGTTCTTCTCTGACGCGGGAATCACAGATGATGCTGCCACTGAATATACCTTATCGGGCGAAACTTTGTCGGGCGAAAGTGACGAATTTTTGGCTAGGTGACGAAAATTTCGCCCAACGAAAAATTTCGCCCATCGAAAAATTTCGCCCATCGTTAATTTTGCACATAAAAGAGACGTAATTGGTTTTGAAATTATTCGTCGGGCGAAAGTGCCGAATTTTTGGCTCGGTGACGAAAATTTCGCCCAACAAAGTTTCGCCCGATAAGGTATATGCATATTCAAAAACCACCGCTTAACCATATCCGTACTGTCTGAAGTTGACAAAGATATGTTACAGGACATTGGAATAACTGCCCTCGACGATGAGTTGGCAATCATCAAGCAGCCAAGATTCTCTTCAGCACCCACCACAGGAGACATTACATAGCCCGTATCCCGTGAAAATACAGCTAAAGCTAAACCACCATCAGAAATGACTGAACCGCAATTCAGGAAATTTCGAGTAGACTGGAATATATACAAATCTGTAACTGGTCTTTCCTCAACAAATGCAACTCCACGTTTATACAACACCTGCAGTGAGTCAGTACAAGCAAGCATAGTCAATATGAACAGTAACTTTCCTAACTTTATCAGAAATTGAACTGCTTATAGACATCATCGAATCCTTTATCACTAAAAGCTCAAATCTAGCAGTCCATCGTTTAACATTCAGATTCATTAGACAATTCGACAACGAAACTATACAAGATTATGAAATCAGGCTCCGCACGGCAGTAGTGGAATGCGAATACAATTGCTCAAAATGTAAATGTGACTTATCTGAAGACAACATTCGAGAACAATTTATTAATGGATTATACAATGAGACACTTCAGACAGACATCCTGTCAAAGACCACCTAACTAAGCAGCCTCAATTTAATTCTCAATCATGCCCAAGTCTGAATCAGCACTTTGTGATCAAGCCAGACTTCACGAATCAAGTGAAATGCAAGTAGCTCGCCTCTCTGAGTATAAGCATAAAAAATCCAAATACAATCCCTGATCAACCAAACCAGTACCAATACCACCGACACCATGTTCTGCATGCGGGAGCACTCAGCACTCCCCCTACGAACGAAAAACAGCATGCCCAGCATGGGGGCGCACATGCAACAACTGTAAACGCCACAATCACTTCTCTTCTGTCTGTCGATCCACATCCAAAGTAACTGGTGTGAACTTAATTGCGCATGTACAATACAACCGTGAAACGAAATGCTTCTAAAGTGTGGAAAGGTCGAACACGAAGGAGATTCCTGCTACAGTATTGCAGGCCTGCAAGTAATTTTTCAGTCAGGCCTGCCAAGTTTGTCTGGCACTTCGTGGAACCCGCCGGTCAAATGACCAAAAGTGCTTTCTACCTAGTGACAGTCACCATTTCATCAGACCAGTGTTTCCTTCGCTTATGGGCAGGGAAAGAGCATGCACGAGGATGGGGAGAGCTGAATGCTTGCTATAATTTCCTGTATTTTGTGTGAAAAAAGTCTCAAACTTAGAGCTTCATCTTTCAGCTAAATTCTTGCTATAAGATCGATTATTTAGTCCGGAAAATGTCGCGAACTTAGAATTGGATCTTTTGGCTGTGTTCAACTTCTAATCTTTCTAAATTGTCGCATTATGATTTGAGCATGGCACAGTGTTTCCCCTTGCTTCTGGTGTTATAGGAGCAATTTTTCTCTTTTGAGAAATAAGGGGGACAAGGCTACCCAAATTCATCGATTAATGATCATGAGCAGTACCCAATTTTAGCCAGCACTAAACTCACACGCTAACACTTGACCCTGACTCCAACTCTGAACCGGCCGAATCTGATGAGACCTGCATGTCACTATGGACCAGAGCCTCGACACTCTCCCAAGAGGGAGCCAGTCGCAATCGAAAGCAAACTTTCGAAAGCTTCTATCAGATCCGCGATAAAGACAGCGATACGAGCAAGTGTGCGCTGAGGCAACGAAAAGATCACAGAACCTCAGAGGAGTTTGGTTGCCTTCCCGAAGGAACTCTCAGGAGAACTGGGCACTGCAGTTGACCAAATTAGTTTCACCATAATATCCAAAGTTTTTTGTTTCATACGTGTATATATAATTTAGTTTTATCAAGTAACTCGCATGCCGTAGTTTTTTGCAGTGTTCAGAATGTCCGTGCATTTGTCAATATCAATGTGCTTGCTCCAGCTTTGGTTGCTTACAAAATGTGTATATAAAAGTATTGTTGCTCATAAAAATTATGTGTGTCTGTGTCTTGAAATAATACAAATACGAATAACAAAACCAAAGGACGTGGTGTTCTCTGTTTCTTTTTTGTCTTATTTCTCAATACTAGAACTATTGTGTGTTAGCGTAAAACATATGTTTATCAAGAATACAGCAGAGAAGATATCATGTCATAATGTAAACCAGCTCTAATACCCACATAGCGTGCAGCAGTGCGGGTAGAAATATGATCCGCTAATCTGCTTTTGTTTCAAATAGCGTGGCTTATTGACGATTTGCGTTCCTTCCAATACAACGCAAGCCGAAAGCAAGAGAAGTTGTTGTGCAATAGACGGGCGGATGGTTTATTGTGTTGCCATAGAAAGTTGCAGTAACTAGAGAACTAACACAATAGCAATAGACGGATAATGCGGGAATGCATAAAAGCGGCGGTCGGTGGACATACTTGGAAAACTGCCGGTCATTTTCTGTCCACGCCGGACAATTGGAGAAATCAGAAAACAGGCCAGCCGGACAATTTTGACCGACACGATTACTATCGTGCTGGACATTTGGCTCATTTGTAAAGTTTCTGCCGGTCAAATGTCCGGTGTCCAGCGCTGGGTCACCCACCACAACAAAGATAAATGTCTTTCCGGATAGTGCATCATCCATTTGCATTGGCCATACAAAACACCTAAAACTAATTGGAGCCAGTGAGACATTGTTGCTGTTGGGGGTTACATGCTTCCACGTCATGGGTGGCTCTTGCTTCGGCTCAACATCGCTGGAAACTCCACGATCCAACCAGTATACACCTGTGACAAAGTCGATAACCTTTACTTCAGTAAACATGGACGTCTCGATACTAAAATCCTTTGTTCCCATACGTCATGAATTCGTCACTCACTGCAAATTTCGCAAATATCAATGACCTGACAAGAGAGGAACCCCCATGCCAACCCTCCGTACTACCATTTGCACCAACCCTAGAAAATGTACCAAAACTTACCACATACTTGAAGGACGCATTCAGAAAGAGCACCTTCAACAACTCCGGAGAATTCCCTGCCATGAACACCGAGCCAGCGAAAATACATCTAAGCAGAAATGCAATCCCATATATCAGGCACTCACCAATTCCTATCCGATATCACCAGAAGTCAGCAGTGAAGCAGAGCCTTGACAGAGATGTATCCAGAGGAATCATAGCACCAGCCCCCATTGGCACCCCAATCAGATGGTGTGCACCTATGGTTGTCACATCAAAGAAAGATGGCAGCCCACGCAGAACAGTTGACCTACAAAACCTGAACATCTTCAGCATAAGAGAGACCCACCACGTCCAACCACCATTTCAGCTTGCAGCTCAGGTACCAGCAAACACATCAAATCCAGTAATCGATGCTGCAGATAGTTATCATAGCATTCCATTGCACCCAGATTCTGAACATCTAACCACGTTCATCACCGAATGGGGTCGACTCAGATATCTACGGCTCCCCCAGGGATTCAAAGCTTCGGGTGATGCATACACACATCACTATGCTAAACTCATTGAACAAGTAGAGAGAAAAGTTAAAGTAGTGGACGACACATTGTTATATGATTCAACTATTGAAGCTCACTTCTTCCATGTCTGGGACTTTCTCACTCTCCTCGCAAAGAATGGTGGTGTGGCAAACATTGACAAGTTTCAGTTCTGTCAAGAAACCGTTGAGTTTGGTGGGCCCGTTATTGCTCCATCTGGTATCCAACCATCACCAAAAATCCTGAAAGCGATTCAAGATTTTCCAACCCCAACCAACATCACCGATGCTCGAGCATGGTTTGGTTTGGTTAATCAAATCTCATGGGAGAATTCAATTGGCTCATTGATGCAACCATTCCATGAACTGATTCAAGCAAACCAAATATTCTTCTGGGATAGCAACATAGATGAACTCTTCCGCAATTCAAAACCGATCCTTATCGACCATGTCAAATCAGGAGAGTCGACATTTGACTGCAACAGAAATACCTGCCTGCACCATCAGATACCTCCTGCTTCAACAGCACTGCTCATGTGATCGATCTACCACCCCAACTTGTTGTCCGGGGGGATGGAAACTCAACTTGGTTGGATCTCGTTTTAAGACAAAAACCGAGCAAGGTTACTCCCTATCTGAAGGTGAAGCCCTGGCCATCTCATGGAGTCTTAAGCATAGTCATCTGTTCACCTAGGGTTGCCCTAATCTCGTTATTGCTACGGACTACAAACCCTTTTAATCAACATCTTCAATAACCCTGACCTCGACTCTATCGATAACTCCCGTCTTCTAAGACTCAAAGAGAGTACTCTTGGCTGGTCATTCAACATTATCTACAACTCTAGTAAATGGAATCAAGGTCCCAATGCCTTGTCCAGGAATCCATCTATTTCCTCCATACATATCTGCATTACACGAATATTGTTCAGATATCGACAGTAATCAAGACTGCCATTCAGCATATGCAGACATGCCCTTGAAAAAGCTCGTAAAACACAATATCGCTTGAAGATATTAAAGAATATGGTTCAAAGGACAACTGCTACCGAAGCCTAATCGATCAAATATGCAGTGGATTCCCAACATCTAGGCCTCAAACATCTCCAGAGTTGCGTGAGTATTGGGAAGTAAGACACTGTCTTAGCTCCTTGGATGGAGTTATCTACACGTACATGCGAATTGTTATCCCTGGGAGACATCAAGGTGTATCATCAATGAAAATCAGAGCTAACCAATCCATCTACTGGCCAGGGATGCATCAATCTATCCGCCAATTCAGGGAATCATGCAGAGACAGCATCACAAACTCACCATCTCAATCATCAGAACCCCTCTGCATTTCCGATCCAGGACGTGAATATCCTTCCCAGCAAATATGCATGGACTATTTCACTACTGAAAAGAACACCTACCTGGTAACCGTTGATCACTTCAATGGATACCCCATTGTTCACCACTTCGCAGGTTCTGCAACTAGTGATTTACCTGTTCAAGTAGCTCGCGAAATATAGTGTGCCTATGGCTCTCCACAAGAAATCAGTAGTGATTGAGGTCCCCAGTTCTCGTCTGGCCACTTTCAAACATTTCTAAGAAATTGGGTAATCAAACATAGACTATCTTCTGCTAACTACCCCCAGTCGAATGGTCGTGCCGAGCTGGCTGTGAAGTCCATGAAGCGCATCCTGCACGCCAACATCAACGCTGATGGTTCCTTAGATACCAACAAAACTGCGTTAGCTCTACTACAATTCAGATAAACACCTGTGCTGTTGCTGTTTCATCGACCGCTTAGAGATGGTATCCCTGCGAACCCTTCGTAATACACATTACATCGCGATTGGATCATTTCGGCACAGCAGCGGGAGCCGCTCACCTCAAAACGAAATTGGGAGTCATCTCAAAGATACAATATTCATACTAGGGTTTTACCCGAATAAGAGGTCGGAACCAACATGGTTATTCAAAATAAAGCTGGCCAACAGAGATGGAGCAAAACCGGGCACATAGTGGAAGTACTACCAAACCGGCAATACAGGGTGAAACTCAGGGGATCAGGTCGTATCTCTCTACAAAATCGAAAGTTCTTACACCCCGACTCTGCTGTCAACGTGTGCGATAACATGCAACTCCGCCTTACAACCGCTGGAGACAAGAAATTATCTTCGAATTCTAATGACACCTTTTGGCCTGGCACTACCCCCATTCCCACAAGCTTGGAATCCAGCGTTGACTTTAGAGGGACAGAGTCTGAGCAGCCACAGATGGTCCAGAACACTCCTGATGAACATTAAATACCCAGAGAAATGGTAAATTCAAACAAGCCACCGGACGACGTAACTAATACCTCTGAATGAATGCCCAGATGTTTAAAAAGCGTGATGCCATAATAAACCTGGTCTAAAGGAAAAGACATTTCGATGACATTATATGTATTACGCTCCTGTATTGAGGGGAGATGTAGACTTGTGTTACTTATATTCATATCCACATGAGAATTAATTATGTTGTGTTATAGGTTCAAGTTGGGTGGTTACCGAATCTCTCATTATCGTAAATCACTGATATTGTCATCTATACTGGTTATCACTGTATATGCACATACACCCTATACCTTGACTCGAAAAGTACCCTCAGGTTGATTTACATTGCCCTTGATCTGCGAAGCTAAATTTCAAAATCAGTGTTGTAGATTTTTGTACTGGATTGAGTTCAAAAACAAAACAAAACAAGATTTCGAACGACTCACTCCTGCAACCAGCTTTGATGTCTTTTGAAATGCAACAAGTTGTGAGGCGAAATTCGAGTTGCACAACTAACGACAGCCTGTCACGGAACAAGATGTACGGGGCTGTGCAACTAGTTATAAGTTAATTAATTCATGTGTATTTCCACCTTTGTTTGAAACAATGAGTCAGAATATTACAACTGTGGCGTCAGATCATATGCAAACTGTGTCATAGATTTTTTTGCAACCACTTTTCATTTGCGACACAAATCTTAGACATCGGAACGTTGAAAAATAGTGTTCACGTCGCAGATTTTAATTTCAAGACCTCTCTCATATCTCACATCCAGTCACCTCTCCGTCAAACACAGATGCTAATTGCACCATCGCGTGAACCCAGCCGTGATAGCACTCACAATCGGAACCCTGTGATGCCATGTGCCACGTCATAAGATCTACTAAGGTTATATTTACCCATCCTTGGAACTTTGCAATTTTCATGCACATCTGAAAAGAATCTCATATATTTGTTCTGGAAATTTACTTTATATGCCTATATAAATTCTGATCTCTTTACATTCTTCTCCTATAAGCACCAGTAAATTTTGGCATTTGGATTTTCAAAACTCATCTTTGCTTTATTTTTATTGCAGATGGCACATTCCTTGATGAGACCCATTCAGAAGTGCTAGTGTACTTGTGGACTGAACATGCGGTTCGTAATGTGTTGAAAGCAGCTAATCTACACGCTTGACTTGTATCTACTTAAAAATATACCGTGCCCATAGCTGGTGTACGAACTATCGTGGCTTTATTTAAGATCTTGCTATGACACCAATCAAAAGTTTATGTTTCCTTACTATATGCATTGCATAAAAAGATAAGAGGATAAGATGCTGATAAGAAGCAGAGAGGATGCCTGGAGGATTCCCTCCGTCACCAATGCATTTTCTTGGATAACCATTCAATGGCTTTTTCTGAAATTTGGAGCGAATATGACATTTCATAAAACAAGGAATAATGAACGAGCCAAAACTTCAAAAATAATTTTTGTTTCCCTTGCAGATGGCAAGTTATGCCCAAAAATGGCCATTTCTAGGGTTTTTAAAACATTTTAAGATTCATTTGTTATTTTTTTATAATTTCTGGCGTGAAACTTCAAGGCAATAGCAGTTATGTTATGGATGTGCCATATGCAGGAAAAGTTTCCTTCAGCTTACGGGTGGCAATTTACTTCCAAAAATGTTTTGTTCCAAATATATCAAAACTGATTAATTCAATTTTCATTATTTTTGGTGAGAATCCAAGTATGTTATGAACCATGTATAGTGTCTGGAGAAAATCTGGTTTGGCTTGCGGGTGGCAATTTACGTTCGAAATTGGCAATTTTCAGGGTTTTTTTCCAAACATGTGATCTTTTCAGCCATTTTAAGGGTTAAGGCAAGTTGCAACACGTTTCAGTCTATGTTCCAACATGTTTTTTCACATGAAAATGAGTTGCCTTCACTGAAAAATAAACATGTTTTCCACATTCAATGCGTTGCAATTCCTTGGATGTGAACGCGTTGAACATAGTTCTACGCGTTGACTTCCATGAGCGAACGCGTTGCACTATCATTGGCAGGCCTTGAAATAATGGTCCGTCATCGGACAGTGTCCGATCGTATAGTGGTATTGTCCGGCGAGAACCGTCGATCTGTCGGTCACCGTGTCCAACGGGATTTTATTTCATGAATTACATCTGCATTTCATTTACAAATGAATAGATGATAATTTTTTATTTGTTTTCTTA
>JAOBRC010398680.1:0-12411 GCA_027575255.1 Scolionema suvaense
GCTGGATTTTAATGCTATTGTTTCTGATTGTCGTTGCGAGAAAAGTGGGAGCTCATTGGTTCAGAGCAGTGTTTACACCTCGGAACTAATTTGCATATCTAGCGCTCGCTGCAACCAAAGAATGGCGATAATCACAGAGTCAGTAGCTAGGAAGTGTGCCCACTTTGACAACTCATTTGGAAACGATAGAAAGTCGGCAACCGACTGTTCTTTGGCATCATCGTAACTAGGTTAATTTGAAAACAATTAGCGGCAACGGAAATCATTAATTTTCATTTCTTGCCAAGATATGATCATTTCTTGCAGATGAAGTGATTATTCGTTGAGGAGTACCTTTGCATGCTTTCTTCAATTAAAACTTTTGGGAAAGTTATGAGCGTTGTGCGACCGAATGTTTTCTTGATCGCTTATATGAAGGTAGAAGCAAAAAATTACAGGCGACGCTAAGCAAAGAGGCTTTCCATGGCGCCCCAGACAATATTTCATGGTGAAGAACTAGGTATTTCAAGGAACGCGAAAGAAACATAATGAGAAATCTAATGAAAAAAATCGCCCGTATTTTTTTAGTAGCAACGAACCTCTATAGGATGCCATAAAAAGAATTGCTCCAATATGAGCCAACAAGCTAAACGTTTTAGTTTTCTATTTTTTATTGTCATACTTTATGACGTCATACCATCCACCTGTTACCATTCAGATGCCATGTCTCCCTTGGAATTAGTCCAGCTAGACCTAATAAAATAGTTCGACAAAAATTTATCGGCAATGACATTTTGTTGATATGCAAATAGAATCTCAAAGGAGCGCTATTTTTCCTGCTGTACCACCTTAAATTACATCCAATCAAACACTGTCAGTGCAGGGAGATCAGCTAGTCAATATCCTGCTGATAGTGAGGCAGCTTCTGCTGATTTCAATACCGTGTCTGGCACAGTATGAATTCAACAACAGCACTCACCTGCCGTGCATGCTCGTATTGTGTGGGAGTAATTATTTTGAGCTCACAGATCAGTTAGCTGCGTGTACTGTAATCGTATGGCTGCATGATTTTGAATAGGACTCACAGTGCTGATTACGTAATGCACTGTGAGACACCATGGCCTATTCTAGAATTTTCGGGGCAGGGTCCGTAATTGGTCGAAAAGGGCACTTTTTTATCAAATTTCCCTCCGAAATCGGTGATTTTAAGCAAGTATCAGCCGAAAAGGGCACTGATTGCCAAGATTTAAGAAGAGCAGCGTCCGATATTCGGACCCTTTTTTGTTCTAGAATAGGGCATGGACACAGTAGAGAAGAGACTAATTTAGAATGTTTTAAAATGTTTCTACCATGTTATTGTCATGAATGCTGAGAATGCAAAATCCTTGGGAACATTAAATTCCTGTTCCTATTTCGATGCCTAATTTGGTCTCAACTCATCATCAGAGCCAGGGTTTCATATCTTTCACATTTAGTGTCGGAACAATAACCGGGACCAAGCTGCAATGGTAACCACTGTATGATTGAAGGGTGACATTTCGTTTTGCCCTTAGATGGCCTTATAGCAAGAGAGAAAGGATAAAGTTGCACAATCTTTGATTGTGGGCAAGGAGCACAACTGGGTATGGGTAATTGTGTGTTGCTCTTGTAACACCTTGATCCATGTGAGGGTGCGTGGGTCATTACATGTCATAGAAAAAAACAGTGACCGGCGGAAATTACATATGTCCGATGGAAAAGGCAAAAGTGGCAGAAATCATGTCCAGCAGATTTAGGATATAATAACTTAAAGCCCTGTTTTCCATTTTTTCGGTAGTATTTGGGTTTTGATCAAAGAATTTTATGTTTATATATAAGCTAGAAAAAGGCCTCTCTAGGTTATGCGTTCAAGTTTTGAATGATAATCTGTCTTAATTTGAATCAAATTACCGAAAAGTGTGCCATAATTACCTCAAGGCTGTCACTGAAAATTTTAACAGGCGTGCAACAACAGCATGCCTCGATCAACCTAGGCGTGCCGTTCTTTACTTGAGTCCTAAACATCGGGAATGGAAAGTTTTTGGAGCTGGGGAGTACGCCCAGTGAACGCCTTCACCAGCCAAGGAATGCCAAACCTTAGTAGGACACGTACAGTGCCTCTAGTAGCCTTCTCCTCATACGGAGAAATTCACCTCAGCAACGCATTCCACGAACCAAGGGAACCTCCTAACCCAATCGTTTCAAGTATTGCTTTACTTGTGGGTCCGTTCTAAAGGTGCATTATACTAATACGTATGCCTCTCTTACACAAGGTCTCAGATGTGCAGTGCAGTAATTGTGCTCATCGTCAGCATGTTTTTCTGTTGCTGCGATCTTTATCTAATCCTTTTGAACTGGAATGCAGCAGAATTTGAACGAACGTTGGATATTTTCAGGAAACGAGTGCATAGTGCATAGCAGAGTTTGCAGGTAAATCACTTGGGAGCAACAGCAATGTCTCTCCAAATTAGCTTCCTGTGTTTTAATAAATTATTATTCAAACTAGTACAGGGTGGCCAGCACTCCTGGAATCTCCTGGAAACTCCTGCAAACTCCTGGAAATGGATTTACTCCTGGAAATCTCCTGGAAAAAACAGGAAAATTGAAAAATCTCCTGGAAAACTCGTGGAACAATTTTTTTCTAAAAAATATTTTTTTGTTTCTCATATTTTATTTTAATTGTTATTCAAATTTTCCAAATGGTTTCAAAACTACCAAATGCCTGTGTTTTCTTAATTCTGATAGTCTAGACATAGTAAAAAGAAAACCATTTTCTTTTCGCTATGGTCTAGAGATAGGTGAAATAGACTGAAAGTGTAGAACGTCTGTGTGGTTAACCTTCCCAGTGTAACCATTAGCAGATATACAGTAGGCTTGATGCTCTCTGTGCATTTGTAATCCTGGTCCTGGGTTTGGTTTCGCTGTGTACTTTGGTTGCATTGTGAGAGTGCCAGAAATTGTGCTGGATGCTGAAGCATCAATTTCGATCATCAGTTGGATATAGCTGTTAGAGTTTAAAATCATTAAGGTCTGCCTGGAAAACCCTGCATTCCATGCTCTCAGGAGATATTTCTGTGGCATGATGTCCTTTTTCAATGCCTGGCTTAGTTTTCATTGAGCCACATCAACTCACTCGTAGTAGGTTTCAATGTAGAGCTGGTCAGAAAGAGAAACATCTATGCTTGGTTGCATTGAATTTGGTAAACGTCTCAATTTAGTGTGTGGCTTTCCTTGTGAGGCTTTCTGAGTGTCCCTTGGTAAACTTGGCTTAAGGACTGGCTGCGTTGCAGGTGCTGCGCTTCAACGATTCTCTTCACTACTGCAGCAGGTATGAACTCCAGAATAAAAATATCTGCTTCTGTGAACTATTACAAGCCTTACTCAAAACCTTGTGCCTTGTGCAAACTTTGGCAAAAGTGTCTTTCAATGCAGTTTTTGTGTTGTATATGATAGTCTAGTCTTGTGGATCCTATGGAGATAATTAGGTGTACCCGTTCAAGTGTTTTTGATATTACCTTCCTTCTGTTGGAGCTTCTGAAACAGACACTGATTGATAAGAACAGACTGTGGTACTAGCATTGCGGGATATCCAGGGGCACGTTAAAATTAATGCTGACAGTATCTTGTGAACACAAAATTACCGCTGATATACGAAAAATGGAGAAAATCATGGTGAGGCAGGCCATTTGATGAGGGGAGCATGGGCCATTTTTCAGAACATGGAGTCCACCCCCCATGTCCCTCCCACCTCGGGAAACCCCGCCCCCTGGCCATGCCACAAGCATTGCCTGATGAAGATTTGCAAAAAGGTCTGTTAGATTCAAGTGTATAAAGTGTGACTCAAATGTAGGTGTATGAATCACTGCCAAGCAATAATGAAACTTTGTTACAGAAAATCCAAGAATACTGCCTTTTGAAATTTACTGTATTACAGTGGCACTTCTTTTTTTCCCCTTGATGTATGGTTTGATAATCGGAAGTTTAGTCAATTCTACAATTTTTAGCCTGTACCATACCCAGCGCACTGCGCTTCTTTTGTCTGAGAGAACTTGATTCGAGCAGAGGCTGTGAGCAGGCTATATGATTTTGGGCTGAATTATGTCAGCGCAGATGGTTTGAAAGAACTTGGCAAGTGTCTTTCAGGGGGCATTTTTTACTCATGGGCATACACCAGATTGCCACCATTAGTTGAATTTGCCATCTGCTCTGTTTGTGGTGGTTGTCCCGTAATGGGAGTCTGAATGACTGAGGCAGGTCTTGATATCACCAACCTTTATCTTGAACAATACATTTTTCAGTCTCTGTGACTGTAATTTTAATCATCATGCCATACAGTGGACACTGGGTTTCCTACTGTGCCACCTCTTTCTTTACCTTTGCGAACGGTTCGGACAAAAAGAAGGGTAAATTGATGCGTAAAAGTATGATGCTTTATTGGAGGGTTTTAGTATTGAAAGACATGAACGTCTCATTTACCTTTTGGGAGACTAAGTGGATTTGATTTTTGAGAATATGATGCATGAAATCCCCTACTAGAAGATTTCCTGGGAAATCTTTATGCTTGCTTTAGCTCTTCTTCAATTGAGAGGCATCAGGAGAACAAGGATTTTCTATTGATGAAGAACTGTTGGAGAATGACGAGTCTATTTTGTGCCAGAAAATTGTTTCTGGTTGTGTAGCTAGTACCAAGCAAGCATGTTTAGTGAGTTTCCTGCGGCAAATTATCTGCGGAGAAGTGCAAAATGACCTATTCCCTATGCAGTACAGCTCTTGAAATAAAGAAAAATGATATTGCCAAGGAGAAAAGTTGAAAATTTAGGATATAAGTGATGCAATCAAAAAGAAAAAGTTAGACCATGGAGGAATAGAGTATTGCTTCTGAAAAGGAAGCGGATCTTTCTCTGTGAAGTAAAGCGAATTCCTTGCGAGTCTCTGCTTGAAACCTGAATTTGTTTCGAACAAACTATCATGAAGTTGAACAAAGATCTCAACAAATGTTAGGTGTCTTGTTGACAGTAAACTTGTGATATGGACTTAAAGTTGCTCTTTTGATATAGTCAGAAGTATATTTGTGTTATTACTAACAGGTGTGTCTGATGCAGTAGTCGTAGTTGCCACTTTGATATAATTGAATGTTCTACATTATGTAGTTAGTTGATTTAAAGTCTATTGCCTGTTAAGAGGGGTGACCTAAGATCGTTATTGTTTTGCTGCCATAATAGTTTTATCCTGTTAAGCTTGCAGATCATTTGTAAGCAAATGGCAGTAAATGCCCCATTGCGTTCTGGTTATTGATGGTAAATTGCTAATTTCTCCTATGTTCTGCATCTGCGTCTGCAATAGCTGAAGGATATGACCATTGGCAGCTATATGTATTCCGGTGTTGATCATGTTCACCCAAATGGTAATGAACAAAAAAAAACACTACAACTAGACAAATTCTTCAAGTATGCAAGAAAACACACGAAATAATAACATGTTAGTGACTGCCTTGAAATTTAAGATTTATCATAGCAATAACTTTCTGTGTTCTGAGTGTGCAGTATACTCGGAAGTATAAGGCGAGAGTTATTGTTGTGTTTAGTCTTGAATTTTAAGGTGCAGTCATTAACATGTTGTTGTTGGGTGGTTATCTTGTTACTTACTTCCAATAGCAATATCTTAATAATAGATATTCGAAGAATAGTTTTAGTTGCCTTGAAGCTTTTGAATCCTTCAACTCCTAGAACTATTTACCATTAAATGGATAATCAGTGAATGGCACATTTGAACACACTGTGTTATTGTCTTGAAGCTTGCTATATAGTGCTTAGTAGTTACTGCTATTGTTTTCCCGAAATTTCGATTAGGTGAAGCTTTGAGCTTATCCTATGTAGAAACATTCTGCGTGCGGTGGTATAAATACAGTAGAGTCATAGCATTAATTTTCATTGTTGAAATCTAGTGAACTGCTAGTATTTATTCCAAAACATATTATAATAAGACTATATTTTATAGTACTAAGATCACTTGTTACAGATGCTGCTCTGTCGTTTTCTTTTCTGCTTGCAGTATGCTGTGCCTATTATTAGCTACTCCTGGAAAAACTCTTAAAATCTCCTGGAATATATACTCCTGGAAAACTCCTGGAATTTATTTCTTGGATGTTGCAGGCCACCCTGTAGTAAAGCATTCAACACTTTTTTCAGATTGTACGTACTGTAATATCTGCAATAAAAAATAATATTTGACTTCCTTCTCCTTTCAAAAGCAGAAAACGTTTCTCTCCGATTTTGAATATGGACTCTTGGCCTATTCTTTAACTGTAGATTGAAAAAAGAAATAAACACACAACAGGAACTCTTAATCTGAAAATAAAATACTCATTACAAACTCTAGATATCATCAACAGCAGTAGGAAACATAACACAGAGAAAAACAAACCTGAAATTTGGTAACACTGTTTGTGCCTTCGATCATCGATATGGAAGAGGATAGTGCTTTGCCTTTTAACGTTGAGGTTTTCTCGATTTCGCGTTTTATACTTTGCTCAGAATTTGCACCAAATGAAATTAGCAACTTGCCGACCTGTTGCGTCAGTTGCACACTTGAAGCCAAAGATGTCTCCCCATCCTTGAAAAGTTTGCAATGTGACTGACTTGCCTTTTTTTCTTCCAATTAGATTCATCGGACGTTATTTTCCTCCTTAAAGAGGCTTTCTTGAAAAATCGCTCATGGTTGATTTCCTGACTGCTTCTGTTCAAACTGTGTCGGAGGTTTTTAGCAGAATTTGACTGCACGTACGAAATGAACACCTGGCGCAACAGTCTACTGGTTTTGCGTGAACGTGATTAGCAATCGATCGTTTTTTGACAAGTGATCAATTTCTTGAGTTTCAATATAATCATAAACATGAATAATAGAAGCACGTTTCTGGCAAGAGAGTGGTTGGTGTCAATACTGACACTGAGTTAACATTTAGGTGTGCTATTAGGGAATTCAGGCATGCGATATTCGATCCTCTCCAGAAATCGAGGCGTGTGCCAAGGCGTGCGAGTGCCCGTGCGATCGCACGCCTCTCATTGACAGGCCTCTTACCTGCATTGAATATGTACTATAGTCAATAATGAAATTCATCTCATCAATAGAATATCAGAAGACGGCTAACTGATGATGCTGATGATGATGATGAGAATATGATGTTGACTCACTGTAAAGGAACTGATTCTTAAAATTTTATCAAGTCTTTTTTTCATCATAAAATGCACCGTCATCTGCCATACTCAATCTCGCTGTTACAGATTCAGTATATAGAATTACTGCAATTGGAAAGAACATTTTCACCTGTTGAGTACAAGAATTCAGCCTGAGCTGATCAGTGAAATCACGCACTTGCCCTATTTGTGAATTATAGTAGTAAAAATTCGGAGCATATCCCAAAAAGCAAGTTGTGCATTCAATTCTACTAGAAAAAAGGGCAGGAGTTGGGTATTTTTCAAAGAATTTTTGTTGTTTTGATCCTTGAGGAGCAACCTGTTGTGTTTGATAGTCAGTTGCAACATGGTGCTGAAATAAATCCTAAATATAACCTTCAGGAGTTGGCAAGCCATAAGAGAACCGTAGCTCTCGGAAGTTATAAAACAATCCTTGGATATAAGTATGAATGCTTGGCTTTCCTACAATATATGCACCAATTTCGGGCAGACTGGCAGTGTCCTCACTAATATTGAAACTAGGTGACGTTACAAAAACGTAGATGCTTCGTTCAACTCGACTCTTTGATGAGTGATCCTTCCTTTGAAAAGGTAGAAATCTTTGGAAATAGGGGGCACATTTGGCAAAGTAGGTTGGTGATTGTTCTGCCTACCCGCAGGGAATGAGAACCTTGGTCTTGCTGTCCCTGTTTTATTGGGGACAGGTATTTAATTAAAAATTATTGTCCTTTTATTCATTTTTGTGAACAAAATTTCTGACGTCAGCAAAAATATTGTTGATGTCACGGTTTTGATGAATGTTTTTAAGAAACTTCGTAGTGGTAGCTATGTCAGCGCAAAATAGACAAGAGCCAAGGCTTACGCCTTCAAGATTTACGCATTTTTAGTAAGATAATAAGAGTCATGTGACAAATTTTAAGTTGTTAAAGTGCAGGCTTCATACAGGAACATGTACGTGAGCACAGTGCATAGTTTTTCCAATAATGACCTGACATTTCAAACGTTCTTAATTTTCTGGACTGAAGCTTGTCCGGAAATTTGCAAAAATTTGAGGCTGTTTGGGCAAATCACTGTCTCTCTTCCATAATCTCACTTGCTTTGCCAATTGATCATGGCAAAATTTGCTGAGCTGGGTGGCAGAATCCAAAACAACAGATTTCATGGCAATGTTTACCGGCCCAACAATCTAAAACAATTGCCGCGACGTATGTGCATATTGCTTGTCATTCTGGAAGAATACAGAGATCACACGGTGTACTGTGTTGTTTTACAATCAAAACGAATTTATTGCAGGAAATATTAGCAACCTCGTGGGGTTCCAGGTCTCAAAAATCTCCCCCTGTATCGACTGTGAACCAAGGGGATATAAAAACAATAGTTTGACACCAGTTTAGATTGCCAACGTGAGAAAAACTGGAAGTTTGCAAAAGTAAGTAAGTTCAGCCCTCCTTGACTCTGCCACATTGTTCATTTACACATGTGGATGTTGGAAGTGAAACTGCGGACAAGCCCAAATACTACCCAATGAATGATAAACGTAGCCCCTGTAGAATGTAATAAAGTGTCGAGTCTTATTGCTTCCATTTGTCACATACAATTAGAGGAGGAAGTATGTCTCTCTGTTGCTTGCAATGTGCAACCCTTTTAAGAAATGGCTAAAGGAGCAGTAATGTGAATATGCACATCAAGTTGCCATTGGATGAAGACATGCTAAAAGCTATTAAGTGTTATGGACTGCAATAATATACTCTTAACTAATCTTTTTGGACTCCCGCTTTAGCATAAGTGTCCTGTAAAATGAGGTCTGTCCGTCCTTCGGTCCATCCGTCCTTCGGTCCATCCGTCTCCAACGCATGTTCCCGGATAACCGCTCAATGAATTTTTCTGAAATTTGGTTTGAAGGTGACAATCCATAAATAATGAGGAAAAGTGATGGAGCCGAAATTTTGAAAAAAAATTTTGTTCAGCTTTTGGGTTTTTTGAGAATATTTCAAAATCTGCTCATTGCTTTTTTGTGGTTTTTGGTGTGAAACTACAGGGCAATAGTAGTTATGCTGTGCACCACATATGTGGGAAAACTCTTGTTTGCTTTTGGTGTGAATATTAGATACAACTGTATGCATGTTTTGATCCATATGCCATGATCCATATGCCATGTCTCCCGAAAATCTTGTTTGGCTTGCAGGTGGCAATTTACGTCCAAAAATGGTTGTTTTCAGGTTTTTTTCCAAATATATCATGAACGTTTCATCCGTTTTTTGTCATTTTTGATGCAAATATTGTAGGCAACTGCATGCATGTTATGAACCATGCGCCATGTCTCCCGACAATCTGGTTTGGCTTGCAGGTGGCAAGATACGTCCAAAAATAGCGTTTTCATAGTTTTTGATCCAAAGATGTCAAGAACTGTTCCTCCGATTCTTGTTATTTTTGGTTTGGATATTAGGGGCAACTCTATGCATGTTTTGAACGATATGCGCGTGTCTCCTGACAATCTGGCTTGGCTTGCTGGTAACAATTTGCGCCCCAAAATGGTTGTTTTCAGGGGTTATTTTCCAAGTGTCATGAACGGTTCACCCGTTTTGTGTTATTTTTGGTGTGATTCATAGGAACCTCTCTGCGTACATTGTCTGAGGAAAATCGCGTTGGGCTTGCAGCTGTTAATTTACGTCAGAAGATGGTTATTTTCAGGGTTTTTTTGCCAAATGTGTCAACAATGGTTTATCTTTTCATTTTTGGCATGGATCTTAGGGGCCACAAAGCATATGTTATGACCCATGCTTCATATCTTGAGAATATGTTGTTTTTCAGCATGCAGGTGGCAATTTATGTCGATAATGGCTGTTTTGGGGTTTTATATGTTTCAAGATTCTTAGAATACTTCATGGCATTTTTGTCATTTGTGTTGCAAATCCTATTGCTTATGTGTTTTTCTCTTCTTTGATCTGACGTGGAGATTCTCGATTACGTTTGAGGGAGTCCACTAATTATGTGACTTGTTTGACTCCTGCTTTAGCGGAAGAGTCCTATAAAATGAGGTCTGTCTATCCATCAGTCCGTCACCGACGCATTTTCCCGGATAACTCCTCTGGATTTTTCTGAAATTTTGCATAAAGTTGACAATCCGCAATTAAGCCTTCCCGTACCGAGCCTACAAGCCGGTTTTCACCAGATTTGGCCCTTTTTGGAGATGTCGTGGCGCTCGTAGGTGTCCACCTTGGGGTCCCAGTTCAACTTGATCCCCTCCCCATGCCATCGGCACTGGAAGGGTTAAAAATGCTGTTTTTCAATGATAACCCTTCCCGTGCCGAGCCTACAAGCCGGTTTTCACCAGATTTGGCCCTTTTTGGAGATAGTTTTTGAAGGGGTTAACTTTGTTGGTTCGGGTTATAACTGGAACCATCAGTTCAATTTAATCCCCTCCCCATGCCATCTTGACTATAGTCGGGATCGGCACAGGAAGGGTTAAGGAAAAGTGAGGGAGGCAGAATTTTGAAAGAAAAATGGTTTGGTTTGCAGGTCGCAATTTATGCCCAAAAATGGCTATTTTTAGGGTTTTTCCATAATACTTCCAGATTCATCATTCATTTTTTTTTATTTTTTGGTGTAGTAGTGGTTACATTATGGACTATATGCCATATCTAGGAAAACTCTTTTTTGGCTTGCAGGTGGCAATATATGCCCAAAAATGGATATTTTAAGGGTTGTTTTCCAAATATGTCATAAACGGTTTAAATGGGGCGATCTGAGTATGTTATGGACCATGCCTCATGTCTGGGGGAATAAAACGTTACCCTTGCGGGTGGCAATTCACATTCAAATTTGCTATATTCATGGATGTTTTCCAAATATGTCATAAAGCCGTTCATTCGTTTTTTGTCATTTTTGGTGTGATTCTTAGGAACAACTCTGTGTATGGTATGAACCATGTACCATGTCTGGAGAAAATTTCATTTGGCTTGCAGGTGGAAATTAACATCCGAAAATGGCTATTTTCAGGGTTTGTCTGAATATGTTAAAACCAGTTCATCTGTTTTTTGTCATTTTTGGTGTAGATCTTAGGGGCAACATAACTTATGCTATGATGCATCCATTATATCTTAAGAGTATGTTGTTCAGAGTACTGTGGCAATTTGTCGGTAACGCCTATTTTCAATTTTTTTTTCTAAATATTTCAGGAATTCTTCATCTGGTGTTTGTCATTCATGGTGTGAATCTATGTCTTATATGTTTTTTGATCTAGTAGCGCGGATTCTCAATTAAGTTTGCTGGAGTCCACTAATTCTATGACTCAGTTTTCTATGTTCTAAGCGCACACTCCTTTTTCCAGCTGCTGGTGAAAGAAAAGGGACCTCAGTTGTTGCTGGTGAAAGAAAAGGGACCTCAGTTGTTGATGGTGTAAAAGAAGAGGCGGAAAGTGTGAATGATTCAGAGGAAGAAAATGAAAGTAGGTTGTCGCTAGCTATGATGTTATTGTGTCTTCTACACTACATAGTTTACTTAATGTGCAACTGCTGCTATGGAGGTATGCGATTATCTGTATTATAAAGAGTAGCTGTCTTTGAAGAAGTCTGGGTCTGATTCCCACTACAGGGTTTCCTGAGGTGAGGGCATGAGGGGCATCCCCAAAGATCACTTGCAATTCAATTTTCCTTGACCCCTTCCCCTCTGATCAGCATCTTCCTTAAGAGCCATATTTCCTGAACCCCCCGCCCGCTCCACCCCCCTTTCGAAACCATGTCTTAGGACCGACAATGCAAAATCAAATACATTTCAGCTGAAAATGCTAAATTTGATATGTCAGTTTCCTTTCAACAGCAACATACTGTAACAGGATTTATTTTCGAGCAGGTGTAACCATGCTCCTCAAGCAAGCGCACTTTTGACCGCTGCGCATGCGCCAGCCTACTGTCTACAACCAGGGCTTGTTCGGATGTAGGCGAGGCAGATGCAATAGTACACTGATCGAAGTAAGGCGTACTGACAAGGTATATGAAATATAAGGAGCATGGTTACTGAAGAGTAGAGTTGTTTGTGAAGATACAAGAATAACGTAATAGGTCTAACTATGGAACAAAGTCATAAAATGCTATGTAAGTGCGTTAAAATCACATCTACCCTGACAAAAATTTACACCCTACGGTTGAAAACGATGTTTCATAGATATTTCAACTCAAATCCTACAGTTACTTCTAAAATTTAGTACCCCCCCCCCCCCCCT
>JAOBRC010398791.1:0-12410 GCA_027575255.1 Scolionema suvaense
AGGAGGAATTCCATGTCAGGAAATCTAACGAAACTATTTTAGGAGTTAGAACTACAAAGTATACCTTCAGTTAGAAACTTTTTACGTGGTTTTAAAGTGAAGACCTTGTGTGGAAAGTTTGTAATTTATAATGGAAACAGCAGAAGTGTGATCAGAGTCATGGAGTTAGACTTGGTTTTCGTACCTCAGAATAAAAAAAACGTCTTGGCAAGTTTGGAGGCTTCATGATGTCTCAGTCAACTTTAGAAATGCGAAAAAAGGCACATTGGTATCAGCTGTCATGGGTGTAGCTAGAAGTGTTGATGGTGGAAAACTATAGTTATGCAAGAAAGAATTAATAGAAAGTTCGATTGGTGACCACTTTCTAGCTGTGAGGTGCAAGCCGTTATGAGTTGAATAGAATTGATTAATGCATTGGAATGAGTTGTAGCACTTACTCTTCCTATGTTATTGTGAGTAGGTAGCTGTACAGGTTTTTTTCTGTACCTGATATAAGTTTAGTTTGTTGTTTTTTGTATATACTGTACAAAGCAAAGCAGATTATGTCAAATTTTTGTTGTGCTGTTGATATCGCAGCCTAGAAAATAGTTATCGTTGTGTTATACATTAGTTATGTTAGCATCGCAGGGAAAATACATGGCCTTGCTCTTTGAATGCAGATGAGTATACTTGTCTCATTTATTGAAGTCTTTCCTTGTATATTCAAACATATCTGCTAATATTTACTTTGCAGTGGTGACGGTGTGGAGTTAACTCTTGATGGTCTATTTTTTACTGCAGACATCAGCTGAAGATTATCTTACAGCTGAACATAATATTAACTATCGATGAACATTGTTTCCATTATAAATTACAAACTTTTAGTAACCTCGACATTCGTGAACTTTTGCCAAGTGGCCCTTGTGCTTGAAGAAAAAGGGAAGAAATATTACAGAGAAATCTTTCTTTCTACCACTTCCTATCTCTGATCTCGGTGAATATGAAATCTTCGCTGATGTGACAGGACAACATATCAGCATTGTTTCCATTATAAATTACAGAATCGTTACTGGTGCTGTTTTCACGAAAGTTTGTGAACAAAGTGATCCTGATAGATAATTACTATAAATAAAACCTATATGAATATCGAAAATGGTTTTGGTAGAGTATGTAGATTGGACTCACTCCCTAGAAGGAAATTTTTTATGAGGTAGGTAAGTTGAAAGATTCACAAGCGCAAATTATTTTGTGTGATGTTTATCTGCCGTCATGTTGATTGAATTTATTTCAGAACTCAAAGCACTGATACTGAACAACAATGAATTGGAACAAGTCACCGGATTACAGAATCTCAAACAGCTTAACACCTTAGGTAATTCACTTTGTGTGTTATCATTGTACGTGTGATAATCCTATGTTTTAGCTTGCTGTGTCTCTATGTTGTGGTTTTAGCTGCCTGAAACCTAAGCTCCATGAAAGTCAGTAAGTTTAGTTACATTTTCTTCTGAATGCTTTGTTCATCCAGTTTCTTAACCCTAGTTGCTGCAGGTGGGGGCAAATTCCCCCCCCCCCTCCCCTAGTGTTTGTTTTCAAATATCTTCTGAACACTTTATTCTGGCATAATGAAACGTTGTGACTTTTAATATTTATTTATGACACATTTGCAGCTGCAAATTTCAACTCCATGGTTTAAGTGGTTCAAAAGATTGGAGATCAAAATTGACCAATCTTGAGGCAGATTTGTAGAAGCAGTGCTGTTTTTCTGCAATGATCAGAAAAGTTCGGTCTAAAAACAAGATTTTACATTGTAAATTGGTTATCTACACTATTTGGAACATTTTTGATCGATCAGAGTAAATTTTTAAGGACTTTGAAATTTTGCATAATTATTAAGGACCAAAATTTCCAACTGACAGTAGTTATGCTGACGTCAGGATTAATTACGGAATAATAATTAAGAAATCCACGCATATATTATAGGTAATAGTACTTCAATAGTTGCCCTATAAGTACGTGCTATTAGATTGGGTGTGACTGCTGTGGTTTTTTAGAAAAGTTGGGGGCTTTTTTGCCCCTTCCCTCACTAGCTAGAATGTCCCAAGACCGCACTGCAACTAGGGTTAGATTAATGAAAGATTTCTCGTACTACCCTGTCCAGTTCCTTGGTATCCTAACTTCTACATACATGCTCAGAGGTCTTGGCAACAAGATCTTCCTGCAGTGAAGGATGTCAACCATAGCATTATTACTCAAGAGAATGTCTCCAATCTAAAGAAGTGCTGATGAAGTTACGTCTAAGGAAATTGCAGTTTTTCTGAACAGACCTATAAGATTCATCTCATCTTTACTGGGACAAATTGCATATAAGGAGCCCTCTTGAAATTAGTTACTGTTGTATGGGCCTCTGCAATTGGCCCTCATGAGATTGCTATCAAGACACTCAGTTATTGAATTGCAAAGTGAAACAGCTCTTGAAGCATTTCATGATGCTCAAAATTTTCGTCTGCAGCAGATTGTGATAATGCGTTGGATAAGTTTTCAACCTTATTCTGTAAAGAAGATACAGAGGTTGCATTGCAGCAATACTAGTCTTTCGGTCGTCCTGCAACAAAGTAGATGACCTTTACTTTCTTGACAGTGCAAACATAAGAAAAATTTAGGCATCTTTGCTGTGTGTTGAAAATCATTTAACTTTAAGTCATGGCCAAGCAGCTGTTGAGCTAGGCTTCAGCATAAAGAATAATTTCCCATGTACTTTTGCAGCAAAAAAGATCTTCAGGGATCATGGGATTTGATATCGAATCTTGCACTAAAAAAGTTCTAGCAAAATCCCTCTTTCCTTCTAATCATCGCATTTGCTTTACCAAGCTAAGTTAATTGAAGAAGTAGGGAATTCTACTGAACAAGCAAATGGGAAGAGAGCTCTTAATCCAGAAACTATGTTAGTATGGCAACATTGGGAAGGGAAAACATGTACGTTTCTGTATTTCAACTTGGTGGATCCCTTCTAAAAAATTGAAGAGGAGTTAAGCCATGTCAACTCTGGAAATACATTGAAGAGGAAATGCCAACAAAAGCGAGAAGAAAAAGCACCTAGCAAGAGAAGTTGAAAGACTAGGGTAAATAGTGGAAAAATGACATGAGATTGATGAAATTGAAAGTAACGGTTAGGGTTCTCTTTCGGCATTACAAATTTGATTATCAACAAGTTTCTTGTTTTTGGATGCAGTTTTTAAATGCAGTTGATGTTTTTCGTATAGAAGCACTATTATGCAGTAAACTGTGCTGTGCACATTCATCTTGCGTAACTGGTGAAATATGCAACGTGAAATTTGAAATCGTTTTTGGTTAATTTAATACGCTTCTTACGCCATGTTCTGTATGGTATGCATCATACCGTAATAAAGAAGGGGAATGCATCACCGCAACAAACAACAAGTTCAAATTTCACTTTTGCTCTGTGTATCTTTTTGGAACAAGAAGTGACATTTTAAGGAGAGAAATTCTAGAAAAATGTGACCAATTTATGCCCGGTCAGGGAAAAATGTGTAAATTTTGGCCAGTAAGTCAGGGAAAAGAGGTACTATTTTTATTATAGTAAGGGAAAAAATTTGAGCAAAACTGGTAGGAACGCTGCAAGAGCTGACATAGTGGTGAAGTTTTGCCGTGATGTAGTGTGTATGCATTTCAGCAGTAGAAGCCTGAATTCTTTGCCATACGAACCTGATTTCATTTGATGTTACGTAAAATGGCCAAAAGATACCGCGCGCGGTTTTTAAGGGAAAACTCTGTGAGTTCTGTGACTGATTCAATTTTCATTGGTAACTGCTTTTGGCCTGTTTTGTATGAATGTTTTCCAGTTGTTTTTGATTTTACAGAGCTAGGGAAACAATTTGCCAACTAACGGTTTTATGTGGGACATTCCTGTATATGTGTCTTTTAAATATGATCATCACTTTGTTTTGAGGTGTTTGTTTTGTGCCCTCAAGCTATACTCAGTGCGCCCAATCATCGCGCACGCCTTATCCTTGTGCACTTCCACAAAATCGCCATTACACTTCACACAAGAGTAATGTATGTCCATGAAAGAATTGTGCATTGCTATTCAGCAGTCTTTCTTTGAAAAGATTCATGCATCTGACCTGCTGCCACAGTACTATTGAGTAAAATACAAGCAGTTTAGTTGACCAGTATAAAAATTGTTGAAATATGAACCTTTCATGCAGTGGACCGAACTTTGTTTTATTTATACTGGAAGATATTTTAAACTAATATTGAAAGATATTTTAGATCCCAGAGTAATCGAGCAACATAATCTTTCAGTTCTCCTTACTAGATTCATCGTTCCTTCCATGAAAGTAGTGTGCAACAATTGAGTGCACTGTTTCCATTTGCATGTAGTAGTTGCGCACCCTAGTGATTTTTCTCTATTATCATCCAACCGCACATCAGGAACGTTTTTGTCTTTAAGAAATTAGCTAGCGAATTAGTTTGCTGAGAAAAGTCACCCACTATTATACTCCCAAAGCTGAACTAGAGTTGAAATATTCAAGATGCGAAGTGAAAATGCAGCAACAAGCAGCTGCTTATTGAACTCCCGATTTAGTGGAAGAGTCCTATACAATGAGGTCTGTCCGTCCGTCAATCCTTCCGTCGGTCACCAACGCATTTTCCTGAACGCATTTTCCTGAACACATTTTCCCGAATTTTTTTCTGAAATTTGGTATGAAGGTGACAATCTGTAATTGAGGAAAAGTGATAGAGTCAGGAAGCTTCAGAAAATTTTTTTGTTTGTTTGGCTTCCAGGTGGCTTTTTATGCCCAAAATGGCCATTTTTAGGGTTTTTTAAGAAAACTGTATCTGTTCCTTATTTTTACGAACTGAAATGTGTTCGTTATTTTTTCGTGGTTTTTGGTGTGAAACTACAGCGCAATAGTAGTTATGCTGTGGACCGCTTGTCATATCTGGGAAAACTCTTGTTCGGCTTGCAGGTTGCAATTTATATACTCCCGAAAATGATGTTTTTTATGGTTTTTTTCCGAATATATCAAAAACTGCTCATCTGATTCTTGTCATTTTTAGTGTGAATTTTTGAACCATATGCCATGTCTCCTGAAAACTTCGTTTAGCTTGCAGGTGACAATTTACATCCAAAAATGACAATTTTCGTGGTTTTTCCACATAATTATTCTACGCATGTTATATACCATGTGCCATGTCTCCGGAAAATCTCGTTTTTCTTGCAGGCGGTCATTTACATCGTCCAAAAATGGTGGTTTTTAGGGTTTTTTCCAAATGTGTCATGAACGGTGCATTTGTTTTTTGTCCTTTTTGGTGTGACTCATAGGGGCCTTTCTGCATTATGTTATAAACCATGTGCCATGTCTAGGAAAAATCTGGTTAGGTTTTGCTGGTGGCAATTTATGTCTGAAATTGGCTATTGCCAGTGATTTTTCAGAATGTACCGTAAACAGTTCATCGCTATTTAATCATTTTGGGGGAAACGTTGTGTATGTTATGGGCCATGTGCCGTATCTGAGGAAAATCTTGTTAGGCTTGCAAGTGGTAATTTAGTCTGAAAATGGCTATTTTCAGGGTTTGTTCCAATCTGTCAACAATGGCTTATCTTTTCATTTTTGGTTTGGATCTTAGGGGCGACAAAACGTATGTTTTGAATCATGCTTTATATCTTGGGAATATGTTGTTCAGCATGTGGGTGGGAATTTATGTCAATGGTGGCTGTTTTTAGGGTTTTTACGTAATGTCTCAAGAACAATTCGTTAGTTTTTTTATCATTTGTGTTCTAATCTTATGGCTTATGTGTTATTCTTCTCTTTGATCTAACATGGAGCTTCTCAATTTTATGTTGTAGGAGTCCACTAATTTTGGGACTTGTGTTGACCTCAAGACTATAATAAGCAATGAGAATTGAGCTGACGAGGCAAAGCCATGACATCAAAACACATTTTCGATAGCATGTCATGTAGACTATCATCAATGAGTTGATGTTTCAATGGTGAGCTATAATTACTAGATGCACATGTGCAATCATTAGATGATTTTGCATCTACTCATTGCGCGGCTGGTTTTCGATAAGTGTAGAGAAAACAGCCGCTCCTGCAGCAAAATCGAGTGCTAAATTGAACAATTTGGATAAAAATCTACCGTGTTCAGATGCAAAGGTTGTGAAAACCAGCCGCTCTTACCATCAACGAAAACTTTTATGTACAAAACTTTGCGAAGTGCGCAATAATTGCATGCACTGACTATAAATTTTGAATTGATCTTCTGACTATAAATTAGTATACTAGTCACGCCATAAAGATGAGCGAAACAGCCAAGAAGAATATTTAAAAGGACAAAATCCAACATAGTCTTTGAAATTAATAATTTTGAGATTTTTTATGCAAAGATAGCAGTAATGCCATTAGTACTCAATAATTTAAAGTATTCTGGTCAAAGGCACTATTAAAAGAAAGATATCTACATCACGCTGCTCAAATCTTGAATTTTGTTACCCACCCCAACATTCAGATCCTTGTCAAAAACCCTTATAATTTTAATTTGCCAAAATTGTATGATAGTTGAGTTATAAAAGTAAATGAACTATTTTGGGGTTGTTTTTACGTTGAATAGGTGCTAATTTTGCACTACATTTTAGCATTTCTTTTCGACGCCTATCGGATACTATCCCTTTAACCACATGCCTCTTGCTTGAATGAATTGTCAGGAAGCAGCATTCCTAGACTAGATAAGTCATTTCTTACATTTAGAACATCACTCGCCAACTCTCGCAACTGACTTGAAAGTTTTCCTATTTATTTGCATGGCTGATGGGGTCTTCATATTCTAGTTGTGTGGAGAGGACAAAGAGGAAGAAAGAAAAGGACTACAGTAATTCTAGTCTGCAGCAGTCCAAGTGTAACTTGGTTTGTTACCCACTTCGCATTTCCACTTTAATAGCAACAAGAGCCAAGGCTTACGGTACGCCTTTAAGATTTGCGCATGCTGTTTTATTCGAGAATACCTTCAAGTTATGTTGAATCTTTCTTTACCGCAGATACATTACTCAACAGTTTAGGCAATTCGCCAACGATTGCAGTAAATCTGCACAAACGACTCAAAAAGTAGATCACGATTGTCCATCACCAATATACCGCACGGACACCTTGTTTTAATTATTGTAAATTGCCACAAACTTCTCAATAAATCAAACATGCTTGTCCGTCTCTGATGTTCCACGCAGACAACATCTTGTTGTTCTTGTTGTGCTGTGGAAGCAAGGCAATTTGCAGAATAGCGACCTTGTTCCCAGGAATGTAATTTCTTTTCCGTGTTCACCGGCTATGCACAAAGGTGTTTCTTAAAAAACTGCGTCCGACCACACTCACTGTTATAACAGCTGATGGCTTTTTCCTAAGCTAGCATTGGCCGCACAACAAATTTCGGTTACAAGCAAATTCAGAGCCCTTTCCAAAGATTCACTGCATAATTGCACGTAAATCAGTAATGCATTATGTGATGATTGAAAACTAGGCTGTGCCTTCTGAAGGTGAATCACTTGTATATCGGTCTACACGTTGAGGTCACTATAATATACAGTTGTACATGTTTATCTAAAAAATCGACAAATGGAAATCCTTTTTTGATGCAACTTTCATAACACATCATAAAACTTGCACACAGCCCTTCTTCTATCATACCTGAAAATAGGACTGCTCCCTTGAAAATCAAGTCTAACCAATTTCTGAGACTTAACATTAGATTCGATACTTATGAAAATTGTACATTTTTTATGTTCCAGTGAGTATTTTTGATACCATTTCTTCAGCAGAGCCTAAAATGTATCATATGTCAAAGAATACCGTGTGAAATCACAGAAATATCTCTAAAATTGAAAATAATATATTCAACATTGGATGACTGGTAAAGCTTAATCCGGTCATAGAATACTATGAAAAATAACAAAGTAATGAAAGCAGTTCAAATTGAAAAGAAGAATTTGCGCTGTGAAACCTGTGCACTGTATAAAATCAACTCACCAACAAATGGCAAATGAAATTCGTACTGTCACATTCAGTACAATAAAAACTATGAAGAATCACAAAAGACGTGTGAAATGTGTTGCAAAAAAATTCTGTGTCAATCGATATGCTGAAGTAGCAGAATGCAGAATCCGCTACCCCCTTACTTTTATGATGCTGCTAAGCCATTATCAAATTGGTAAATTAAAGCAATGCACCAGTCTAAAATAATTTTTTTCGTTGTAGTAGATCCAGGGCATATTCTAGAAGGGTATGGCATGCATTCGATTTCCAGCAAAAGGGCAGCTTTTTTCATATTTTTTGAGGGATCTTACTGTTTTCAACCTTAAAGGGTAGCCTGTTGCTATAGTTGATAGCAACATGAGGCTAGAATAAGCTCTGAGATCCCTGAAAAACTTAACTGCCTTTTTTTTATTTTATGTGGAAACCTGTTCTAATGCCTTTAACATCTGCTTTCAAAGTCAGGGAGAAATTTTGGCTTGCTGCTGTTTTGTTTTTGAACTATAATTATGCATAACGCACGTTCAGTCATTCACCTGTCGAATTGCTCTTCACTGTGTAAATCTAGTGTACATATGAAAGGGATAGTATCCAATAGGTGTCTGAGAATGAATGTTAAATATTTTGAGCAAAACTAGTTCTCAATTTTGTTTTTTCTCAAGAAGAGGTGCGATTTGTTGTCCATGTTTAAACATATCCTTCATCTGTAGTTAGCCCGGGCTCTAAGGACTCCCGTACTTGACTTGGGCTACCTGGACTAAAGAACAAGACGTTATATAACTTGTGTTTGATGTCAAGAAAAATAATTTGCAGCGTCATAATTAGGGATGATGTCATAATTAAGGGATCTGGGACTGATTTTTACCAAAATTGGTTATAGTTCTCATGGTAAATTCACCTGCACACAGTTGGTCCCGAGAAAAGTTCAATATCTCAGGATCTGCAGTAGGTGAACAACCTGAGATTTGGTCAAAGCATGGCCAATGAAATTATATTAAAAGTTTCAAAGTCACAGCATTATAGCGAATAATGCTTCGGTGGTATAAAAAATTTTCTAAAAGGGGGTCAAATTTGCCCCTCTCAGCCAACTAGGGTTAATAAATGTTCAATTGCTTAGGAAAGTGATAGACCTTGAAAACGGTGCTACTTTTCGTAATTTTTAATGGAAACAACTGAACTGTTCGTAATTTTTAATGGAAACAACTGAACAATTTGACATGGGCCATATTTTGTAGGAAAATGGGGTCAGAATTGTATCAGATGCTGCCCTTCTCAAAGTCCCCTGAGTTCCCTTTTTCATAAGACGGAACTTGTTTGAACAGCATTCTGGAAAGAACGCTACTCAAATTTACCCTTTCCCCCCATTTCAGATGCTGCCCTAATATTGTAGAATAGGCACTGGTCCTATCTGATGAGCTAATTTAAGAGTCAGAGGAACACGGCAAAAATACCAAACTTGCAAGAAGCAACATTGAAGAGAAGAACCACCTGATAAGCCTTTTCACTGATGTAAAAACTAGTTTCTCATGATTCTACTAGATGTACCACCATGTTTAATGTCTTTGTAGAAAGGTAAACTGGTTTAACTTCTTGCTATACCTGTATATCGTATTGCCAGGCAAATCAGATATGTAGAAAATGCCAAAATTTTCTGGGCTTTACCAGGCCAGCAGCCCCACCATAGACATATCCCTCTCACTACTCTCACAAAGCTAAATCGTTCTCACATACACGGTTATATGTTCCTAACAAACTTTTAGGACCCCAATTATCTTCCAATCATTGGTGGGATTCCTGGGACCGCTGTCCACGCGCCGTTGTGGTGCCTTTCCTCGATTACTCAGACTTGCAGTGGGCCTGCCTGATTTGGACTTCGAATCAGCGAGACCACCAAAATAAGTTTGTTTACAAGTTTTCATGCATGCGCCAAATATTCAAGGATGAGATGCCAGCGCAGATCGAGATCACATGCAGCTGTCATCTGCTGTGTTCGTACTTCCTGCTAGCTCTCCTCTCCTACACTGACGATTCTTGCTGCAAACTTAACTGCTTGTAAATTTTGATTGAGCAATTGGTACTGCTGTTCACGGATATGGAAGTTGATTTCGATAATGATACTACTTAAAAGCGAAATTGATCACCATATGGGGTATGAATTATGCTACTTTATTGTGATATGAGGCTACATGTAAATCATTGCCTCCAGTGCGATTTGGGAAGGCTCTACCCACTATATCTGTTTATTTACGTGGAGCGGGATGTTTTGGTTCCCGTACGCATGCGCGTTTGCTGCGGAGAGCATAATAATGGGAGTCTTTGAATCTTTCCAAGATTGTAGTTGCTCAATTCTTCTCACTACAGATTAACAGTTGCATAATTAATGCTGTGAAAGTTTATGTTTTTGTTTGGGGGTCGTTATTTACATTTGTATGCATATGTTTTTTTGTTTCTTTTCTGATTTAGTTTTGTCACATAATCATTTAAAAGAACTTGATGTCTCTATGCTTCCTGGTCTTGTAAAACTGTCTGTATCTCATAATCAATTCGAACGCATTCCAGATCTTCAGGTATGAGTCTATGTTTGTTTGCTTTTTCTGTTTCCTTTTGCTATGCCTTTTATCGCTCATTTTACTAGGATGGGATGGATATGATTTTATTTTTTCCTTCATTGATCATTTGAATAGATGATAAGCTCCGTTCATGGAGCTAAATAATTGGCTTGTCTGGTTTAGCTGAACCGTGCATAATTTGTAGTTATGTAGCCCACAGACCATGTTGTACTATGTGTTGACATCACGAAAATTATGCCTTTTTAAAAATGTAGTTGTCACCACAAGAAGCTCAACATGTTTTAATTTGAAGTCAAATGGCTTATTAATAGCTCAAAATTCATTCTCTGTTAATTGGGTATATACTTAATTTTAAATGGTCATTCATTTTATTTGCTCCCCCTATGTTCATTGATGTATGTGGTTTTAGAGCTAATTGAGATGCTGCCATTCATCTGTTCTGGCTGATTGAACAAATGTATTTGGTAGCCTTTACATGGCTGGTATGGAACTATTGTTAACAGTGATTGATTCTTGTGCAAGCAGAGAATCTTTAAAACCGGCCCTCAGTGGCTCACGTTTCACAGTTTCAGTCCTATCCCTGGACTTTGCCCTTTTCGGAGGTAAACAAACGGTTATAGAATGAAACAAGTCTCTAGTGTAGTGTAACCAATCATTGCAAGTGTCATTATTAGTCCAAAAGGAAGTCTTTGAAGAAACTTAAAGACTATTTGGAGGACTTTTATTGCTGCTAACGATTTATTTACCTCCGTAGGTTCAGCGGATCTGCCATTCGCAAGTTGCTAGAGAGTTTAATTTCAAGTTCAGCCGATCCAATAACGTAACTGTGAAAAGGTGTATTGTACAGCTGCTCTGTTGGAGGATTGGTACACTTTTTTAAAAAAGAGAAGGTTGATGAACGTACATTTTGTGACTATGGAAAAAAAGTAAGCAACCCGATTGTCGAAAACGATGACCGAATATAAGGATGAACTTGAGACTGAGTTCTTTGTTTCATCATTTTGTTTCACGTCTTTCACGTAATTCACGTTTTCTCAAATATCCACTGAATGAATTATTTGGAGTTTTGGCATGATGGTGGAAATTTCGAAAATGAAACAAAGTGGCGAGTCCAGATTTTTCATTGGCTATGGTGTGGTATAAATGCTTAGAAAACTTGGGATATGATGTTACATGTTACTGCTTAAATTTGCCTATAGTGGCATACCAGGGGGAAAAGTGTCTTGTTTTGATTGGGTTTGGCTACTTATTGTAGGAAACAACAAGATCATACTCTCTCTACACTCTGGAATGCAGTGCAATTTGTGTAGCGAATGCCAAACCTAGAAGTAGTATAGAGGTGTTGAAAATTTAGTCGATCAGCAGATCAGGGGGATAATCAGAAAGATAGATCAGTAAATATAATTGAATTCAAAAGCTCAAAGCAAACATTGTTGTGTAAAAATGTACTGCATTTCTGCAATGGTTTCCATACAATACTTGCTACTAATTCAATGCTTCGTCATCCTACCATTCGTATTTCCTGCAATGAAATTGCGTTGAGCAAGAAATTCATTTGAGGTCTGGTGTGATTGCTAAGT
The DNA here is from genome assembly GCA_027575255.1 of Scolionema suvaense. Lineage (NCBI taxonomy): Eukaryota > Metazoa > Cnidaria > Hydrozoa > Limnomedusae > Olindiidae > Scolionema > Scolionema suvaense. The sequence continues at coordinate 12,175 of JAOBRC010398791.1, forward strand.
CTGCTTTTCTGACTTATTTTCTTTTTATCATTGACTTGCTTATTAATTAATCTAGGTGATTCTTTGGGTTATCTGGAAATGTATCGCCAGATCTGTTCCTTTTTTGGTAATTTTTCATCTGGAACTCAGTTGCTATTTCAATGATTCTCCTGGAAAACCCGTGGGCAAAATGTTATGACTTGTCTTGTATACAAAATACATTGCTGATTGTTTTGCAACCCCCGGAGAAAAGTGAA
>JAOBRC010398902.1:0-12410 GCA_027575255.1 Scolionema suvaense
CCTGTTTGTAAGACATCTTTTCCTTGGTATGGGAGAGCTGCGAAAAATGTAGATTTCTATGACATCAACAATGATTGGTCAAACCAAATTGCCCCAATTGGAAACAACTAATCTGATTGGTCATCCCATGGATACAGCAAATACATAATACACTCAACCCGGCTCCAAATTGGAACAACTTTTGCAAGGTCTCTACTAGAGTTGAGCTTCTCGTATATGAATGCCATCATCGCCTTTTAAGCAGACTACCAATCTTATCTTCCCGAAGGGCTGCATGGTATTCTGGCCCTGTTCACTCACAGTGGTCAACAGCGCAGAAATGTGATCAGTGTGAATAAGATGTCCTTGATATGAACTGAACCTGGATACCGTGAGTTTGTTTATGAGGAAGGGTGCTACGTTTCCTATCTTGCTGCGGAGCTGCTTCTTCTACATGCCTATGTTCCAGGAAAAATCACCGAGAGTTATTAATAAACAAGGAGGGAGAGGGCAAAAATAGCCACACTCGTGCAATTAAACTCTGTCCGCTATCAAAATTATCCTTTTCTGAGCTATTAATAAGATTTTGATGACGTTTAAACTTTTTCTAGCCAAATGGCCAATCTTTTTCAGAAAAACTGAGTATAACTTTAAAGCTCCCAGGGCTCTGCCTTCATCTGCTAGGAGGGCTCACAACACAACCCCTTTAGAATCTTCAATCAGTTGTCGAGCAGTGCCAATTATGCTAGATTGCAAGAGTTCTATAATCAAGCAATGGCTTGCAAAAAATCCTGTATAGTTCTGGTATCGCAAGGTGAGAAGATGTTGGCAGATCATAGTCTATTCAAGGTACATAATGGTATGGACATCAGAATCACAACATGCCCTACAACATATACCTGTAAGGAGGGGCACTTTCAGAACCTGATTGTGCACCACCTTATATCTTGATACAAGAAAAATGCTAGGGAAATAGGATGACCTTGCAGTTTTCTGACAACTCGCCTTAAAATAGATGCAGCTAGCATAACGGCAGGCTGCTAACGCTGTCTCTAAGTTTTGGAATAGGGTTAGCTACCTAGCTAACAGCAACCGCTTGTCAAGCTCTGTCAACAACCACAGCTACAGTGTAAGAAGGTGCCAATTAAATGTCCATTCAAAGCATAATTTATACATACACAGATCCTGATCGATAGCGCATGGTCCTGATGTCTCGCAACGCTGTTCTCCTACTCCTTCCTCGAGCGCTATCTTCCGAAGCACAACATCTAAGTTGCCTGACGGATATTTGCAAAATTTGCAGACAAAGTTCCAGAGACTAGCTACATAATACATAAGCCAATGACTTTCCAAAGCTACAAAAAAACTATGCAGTGGAGTATTATCTATGATATTTGCTCAGGATTTTTCCCACTATATCAAATCTAATCTAGAGACGAGGTTTTTTATGGGGATAGTTACGAATTTCACCAATTATAATACATAGGATTTTATGTGTCTTACCAGTAATCCATTTTGGTCACACGTCTCAGGCAGATGGAAGCAATGATCATTATAAGAAAACTTTTAAACATTTTTTTACCTATTCAGCAGAAAGCCGAGGAGGCTACGGGTGAGAAAACACCAGACCATGAGCAACAAGAAAATTATTAAACAGAGCTGATATCACATTCTGGAGGAGGAAATTGGCAAGACCATCATCAATTGGGAACCCATACAAAGATTTCACTTCTGATTTCCAGTCAGAAAAAAAAAACTGACACATATTTCTCTGTAACAAAGATAATTTTTAGGACTACCACATAACGTCATAAAGAATGAACAATCGTTGAATGCTAGCATAAAAGTATCAAAAGTCAATTGTAAATCATTAATGTTCTGTACATATACTGTAATGCCTCGAATAAGTGCCCGGGCGCATATTTAATTTTTGGAGCTTTTAGGTGGGCGCTTATCCGAGGGGGGCACTTATTCGAGGGATGCTTATTTAAAAAACAGATTTACTAGTAATTTAAAAAGGGAAAAACTTCCGTCTTCTTGTGATGAAAACGACAAAAGTAAGCAGGAAAACTGAAATAATCTGTTGTATTTATTCAGCATTTCTTGCTAAATCGTCTTTCAATTACTTTCTAGTTGAAAATTCGAATTAGCGCTGGTTTCTGAAGATATAAGGATGGGCACTTATGCGAAGGGTGGGCGCTTATTCGAGGGTGGGCGATTATTCATATTTTTACTTCTAGTGTGAGTGCTTATTCGAGGGGGGCGCTTATTTGAGGGGGGCTTATTCGAGGCATTACGGTACTTGGCAATTAACTTGCTACAGTAAAATACCATTATGCATAGCTTTGCTTGAATTGAGCATGCTAAATGAAAGATTAAAGATGAAGACAAAAAATGTGGCACGTTCATAAAACATTTATGTACTATACAGGCTAGCAGACTTCAACCTAAAGTGGCATGAATGATTTTGAAAGTCTTTGAAGCAGTGAATAAAATGCCCACAAAGTAAGATAATATATTTTGTTCCTACCTTGATGAAGATGCTTGATACGACTGGCATAATCACCATCAGAATGTGGCCGGCTAGTTAACTCCTCTACATCATCATTACCAACAACAGTGGGGCTAACACTATTCATTCTGTAATGTTTATGAAGGTCAATAAGCCCACTTTCAGCAGATGATCTTCCCGACAACAAAAACTCATTGGCACTTTTATTGGCTGCACCAACACTCGGCAGTATAACTGGTTCTACATGCTTTCCAGAAATAGCAATCATATTTTCATCAAAACTTGGCATGCGAACAACCCCATCCTCCACCTCTCCCTGCGATGAGCCAATGCTCTTTTTACTGACCTTTGATACATAAGATGAAGCACTAAGCTTCTTCGGAACATACTGAAAGCGAGGATGGTTTGCGACACTTTCAAATTCATTGAAATAAATCCCAGGGTCAGCATGATGATTGATCTTGGACTTGATCGGTGGCAATTTTGCTTGAGCCTTCATTGTGATCAAACGATTTTCAGTCACTCCTTGTCTACTCCCAGCTGCATCAATATCAGGAATATTCCTGCCAGACTGACTGACACCCTCATACTTGCTATCAGAACCTTTTACTTTACTATACATGTGGCCAAAATTATTTTCATAGCCCTGCTGGATAAAATCTTGACTCTCAGCAAAATGCACATGATGTGATACAAGATTACATTTTATTGAACCTGGATTAGCTTCCTCAATGGAATCAGAACTCAGTGCCTCATGCGGATTTCCGTGAAAATTATGACCAACTGCACTTCCTAACTCCATACTATCTGCATACTCAGCTTCTGCAAGAGTTCTCTCATACTCCATATTCTTTTGATTGTTTTCAGGCACAGCTGAACCTATCATACCAGTAGATTTTAAGTGCGAAGAGATAACTTTCGCATGAAAATCCACACCATCCTGCAGGTCAACGCTTGACCTCTTCTGAAAAGAAGTCTTCTTTCTCGAATTGGTTGTCAAATGTGTCAATTTATTGGGAATTTCACTCTCTTCATGCTGTTGCAAGAGGCTAGACATTGTCAGGCGCATATCATCAGCTTTCAATATTTGCTGCTCGACAGGATCTATGTCATTGTTAACAGTCTCAGCTTTCATAAACTTTGGTAGAGTAGCAATGTAATGCGAAGGACGAATATCTATTTCATTGCCATCTGCACCTGTACCAATACTTGGATTTGTTTGACTGTTGACAGCGCTTTCATTTTGTCCTAAAGGATTCTGACTTTCATGTGAAAAATTAGAGTCATATATGACATCATGGACAGATTCTCCATCGCTAATATCAAGTTCTTGATCTGGACTAGCTTGGCTGGGAGAATGGCGCTCACGCTGTAGGTGCAATGCACTTTGAATTAAAAGCTGCACAAGCAGCTCTTCCTGGTCCACGTCATTCCCTTTCTTACTGTGTTCATGTTTTGAACGGACAACACGTTTGCCGCGCTTTTTAACGAGACCAACACCATCAATAGACACATTAACATTTTTGGGTTTAATTGTCGTCCCTCTAGGAGAAGCATTTGGAAGAACAGGAAACCGCACCTGATCTTCATCCGAATTGGAAGACCTGTCAGATGGAATAATGTTTAACAGAGGAAAGCTTGACGAAAGCTGGGTAGCGTCTTTTGAGTTATTCAGAATGTCAGCGTATGCGCCACGTATCGCAGGTAAGACAAAATCAAGGGTTTTGAAGGGTTGTGGCTTCTCTCTTAATAATGAATCTTTCAGCAGAGTGCCATCGATATTAATATCTGGCAGCGTCAAGCGCAAATAACTTTCAATTAACTTTGCATCTAACTGGTGACAATTAATGAACTTTTCAACGGCTTTTGGGTCCCACAGCTTTGTAGCACTTGTAATGTATCTAGCAGCGGAGAATCCTGGGCGTACATGAATATATGAATCATCACTCAGGCTCTTACTGACATACTTGACAGTGCTTGGATCAGCCTATAAAAGAGGGTGAACTAGATATCATGAGAAATTGAAAGAACATCACATTGATACTAAAAGCGAAAACAAATGTTCCACATAAAAGAGGCAACACTTATAAATTTCAAGTGAGTGAGTTGCTTAATTCCATTCAATTGGAAAAGGAGAACAACTTACACGAAAAGGTTGATTATGTAAACACGATGTATAGAACGCTAACGAATTGAGATTATTTAGGCAACAGTAAGACACTACCATAAGCCATTCATACCTGTATTAGGAACATAAACTATTCTACAGTATAGTCTGATTTTTCTGCAAATTGCCATTTAAACAAGTCATATAATTAGTGGACTCTCGCAAACTTAATTAAGAATCTCCGCGTCAGATCAAAGAAGATAATAATACATAAGCCAAACATTCTGCACCACAAATCACAAAAACGTAATGAAGTAATGAAGTGTACTGAAAACATTAGGAAAAGACCCTAAAACAGCCATTGTTGACAAATAGCCACACCCATGCTGAAGAACAACACATTCCCAAGATATGAAGCATGTGCCATAACATATGCTTTGTTGCCTTTAACATCCAAGGCAAAAATGAAAAGATAAACCATTGTGGACACATTTGGAAAAGAAAACCTAAAAATAGCCATTTTCTGAGGTAAATTACCACCCGCAAGTCAAACGAGATTTTCATCAGACATGGTTCACAACATACGCAGAGAGGCCCCTATGAATCACAACAAAAATGACAAAAGACGGATGAGCCGCTCATGACATATTCCGGAAAAAACCAGAAAACCACCATTTTTGGACGTAAATTGCCACCTGCAAGGCAAACAAGACTTTCCGAAAACATAGTAAATGGTTCAAAACATGCATAGAGTTGCACCTAATATGTACACCAACAATGACAAGAATCAGATGAACATATTTTGACATATATTTGGAAAAAAACACTGAAAATCACCACTTTTGGACGTAAATTGCCACCTGCAAGCCAAACAAAATTTTCAGGAGGCAGCCATTGAAATTCAGATAAGTTAACCTCAGCACGTAATTTGCCGAGGCGAAGACCCCTTTGGCAAATATACCTCGGCAATGCTTCGGAAAAAAAAATGTGCAGTCATACTTTGCACTTGCCCGGCAATCACCACAGCAAATAGCCGAGAGACGTAAATAAGTCAGTCACCACTCCAGCATTATGGTCGTTGCATAGATGATAGGCCTAGGCTTTAAATATAGATCTATGACAAATAGAATTCTGCTGCTCCAAGAATGCTGAAATCAGTTTGAGAGAAATTTCTGCTAAGCTGAATCTGAAAAGAAACAGGAAAACAGAGTGGAAACCGGCAGTTGCTACTTAACTCTGCAATCACCCCAAAAACAAGTAAGATGTGTCACAGCTGCAACCCCATTTTGAATCCGGATGCGTCATTATGTTTCCCAAAACCTGATTGGTCAACCAACGAATATTTCCGAGAAAAGGACACATTCCTACACAGCATCAACCACCCGTGGAAGGAATGTAGTTTGTAACACTTTCCTACGCAATATTAACCGATCGCAAGAGAAGCAAAGATTCTGAACAAGTCCTTGTTTACTTGCAGTAGTGCCAACGTGCAGCTTTTACAGATCGAATATAGCAACAATAAATGTTTCCAAGTATATTCAACCCAATAACACATGTGCACGACATGGTGCGAATTTTTGACGTTTGGCTACTTGACTGCTTTTACTAGCAAAATAGGTGGCGCGCAGGATAGGAAGATGGAAGAAGAAAACGAAGAGCTTTACTGCTCTATTAAAATATATCTAAGCAATGTGAAGTCCACTTAATCAAGATTTGTTGTGTCAAATGCACTTGGGAAACATTACATATGATAAAGAATCTGATTTATGCGTTTGCCTGTGGATACCTTGCCACATTTTCTGCTGAGGCGACACGCTAGAAACACAATACGGCTCGGCATTTGCTTCGGCAATTGCCAAATGTGGAGGTGAATTTCAATGGCTGGGAGGCATGGCATCTAGTTGAAAACATGTACAGAGTTGCCCCTAATATTCACACCAAAAATGACAATAAACAGATTCACCGTTCATGATATACATGTCAAAAACCCTAAAAATCGCCATTTTTGGATGCCAATTGTCGCCCCCAAGCCAAACAAGATTTTCAGGAGACATGGCATATCATGCCCTATTCTAGAACAAAAAAGGGTCCGAATATCCGACGCTGCCCTGCTTAAATCTTGGCAAAAAGTGCCCTTTTTGACTGATATGAGCTTAACTTCAAAGATTTTGGAAGAACATTTGATAAAAATGAGCCCTTTTTGACCAATTCCTGACTCTGTCCTTAAATTCTAGAACAGGCCCTGCATATGGTTCAAAACAGGTGTAGAGTTGCCCCTAATATTCATACCAAAAATGGCAAGAATCAGGAGAACCGTTTTTTACTTATTTGGAAAAAGCCATGAAAAACGCCCTTTTTTGAACGTGTATAAATTGCCACCTGTAAGCCAAACTAGAGTTTTCCCAGATATGAAACCCGGTCCACAGCATAACTACTATTGCCTTGTAGTTTCACACTAAAAACCAGAAAAAAGTCACGATTATTAAAAAACCTAAAAATGGCCATTTTTGGGCATAAATTGCCACCTGCAAGCCAAACAAAATTTTTTTTCAAAATTTCGGCTCCATCACTTATGGATAGTCACCTTCACACCAAATTTCACAAAAATTCATCGAGCGGTTATCCGGGAAAATGCGTTGGTGAGGGACGGACGGACGGAAGGACGGACAGACCTCATTTTATAGGACTCTTCCGCTAAAGCTGGAGTCCAAAAATCAAACTTAAGGATCATTTATTAGTAAGGCACGGCAAGCATTAATTGCACTGAGACTATGCTGCTAAGTCACTGGAGAGTTTCAAAAACAGTGCCATCAAATTTCATAAAAATCAGAAAACAGAAAAAAAGCTTGCTCACTTGTGATTCACACTCTAGATCCACCACAATATCTGCATTACAGCTACTACGGCATAACCACTTTCAAACAAACAACTGCTCCATAAATATTTTTTATGCAATGATCATCTCTAATCAGATCTCAGTTGGTTTCGGTTTGCCTAAACAAGGGTTGTCTAAGACCTGTTCCAAACGTCGAGTTACGTTGCATTGAATTTGTTTACTTTTGCATTCTTCGCCACAAATTCGACGTCATACGACGCATTGCGTCGAATTTGTGAAGATATGAGCCATCTAGAAGTGCAATTTTGCGTATTTCCTGGGAAGGAAGCTAACAGATGTTCCGCCCATCCTGTCACTACCATGAACATACTAGTTCAGATGTCTGGAGTACATTTTCATACTTTCTGGCGCCACGTTGAATTTCTGCATGGCTATCTGCCACAACAGCTTTTGGTCATCCAAAAAGTGGTCATTTTCAGCAAAGGAATTTATGACAGATTCTCTATTGTACAAGAGGGCATAGAAGAGGGCTGAATGAGGTTTCAGAAGTAAAACTAGTCTTCTCTGTCAAAAACAATTTGCACTGGCCAGCAGCAAAAACAGGTATTAAGTAACTAGACGTGACTGGATTTCGACACATATGAAACCACTTCCTATCTGTCGAAAGTAAACATAGCTTCCCACCTGCTATTTCGACGCGACGCTACACGACGCTTGAAACAGGCCTAAGCAAGTCATGAGCAGTATACATTGCATTTACATTAATTTGTAGCACAATCACCCTCCCCCTGCCCCTCCCCCCCAAAGTGATAACTTCTATAGGAATTTGAGTTGATGCAAAGCAAAAAGATTCCCAAACATACTGAGCACCAATAACTTAGATCAATAGTGATGAATTTTGTTAATGTCTATTAGTGAAGTGGTGCATGAGTCAGTCCTGACAACCTGTCGTAGAAGGTGGTTCATCATGATGAATATCTTTATACTTGGAAAGAAAGATTGCTGTTATTGTGAGGTGAAAATTTTGTCAAGATAAAAAAAATTATCATTTTTACCATGGCACTCTTCCCCCCCAGCTCTAAGGGGGTGTAAACCACAAATACAGGGTTCTGCCCACGGTGGGCGGCGCTGGGAGGTACCCCCCAGCACTCATCATCAACCGCCCAGTACTCATGAAATTTTTCAGTGTTTTTAATATATCCAACACAGAGACGGGAGATCTCAAGTTCTCCACTCAATAGTTCTGACTTTTGGAGGCATGACTTTGTTTGAGGTGATGCTAGGCAGCTTCAATTTTAAGCTATTTTCAGCCTAAACACCCCAAGCCCCAAGTTTAAAGTGGGGTAGTTGTACTGCATACCGTAATTCGCCCGGCACTTACAAAATCCTGGGAAGAACCATGCAAATAAAGATAAATTAACCTGGGGGCCCAACAATTTTCAAAGTTTCATTGAGTAGTTAACCAAGAACAAGCATTGGTGACGGATGGACATGAGGATGGGCGTACAAACCTCATTTTACAGAATGTTTCTGCTAAAGAGGAACTCCAAAAAACTTGCGCAGCAAGCATCTGTTTGAAATGACCAATGAATAGTCCTAAAGAGCAGAACAGTGCTCCCCATCAATAGTTACTGTATGCACAGTAAGGACTCATATGGATGATCATTCAATCAAACTGTGTCTCAAATCACAAAGCAATCAATGATATACTCAAATCAGTGAGAACATTGCTGACCACCTGACAGTGGCTTTGTGTAAGAGCAGTCTGCCTACCAGCAAATTAACCACAATCAAGATACGCCGTTCAAATGCACCGGAACTACTCTAAAAATACCCCTTTCTCCATGTGAGATGAATTTTTGAGCAGAACCGAAAGAATGTTGTTAAGGTCCAAGGTTAGGCTTGAGAAGAAAGGGTTTAGAATTCGGTCCACTCACATAAAATTGACAGAAATTGATTGAGACACTTGAGAAAAGCTATTGAAGACTAACAATCTTGAAACACTTGCAACTAGCTCTGCAACTCAAACCCCAAGAAAGCCCATTCCCTATTTTAACTGAAAAATTCTTTTAAACTTAATACTTTCCCATTGATTGCAAATTATGTCAAATCATGCAGAAATAAACACTGCAAATAAGTTGCCCGAAACATCAGCCATGTCCAAGTCAACGTACCCCTCCATAGTGAAGAACTAAGTTTCTAAATTCTCTCAACGTCTTCAATTCCTCTAGAATTTGCTCATGATCATCAATCTGCGCTCTATCTTTTGACTGCTTGCGCTGGTGAGCCAAGTAATTCTCTGCGAACAAAATTAATGCACCTTGACGCGTCAGGAATGTCTTTGGCAGGATAAGCTCATCATGCTTATGACCAAGCTTAGGCAGTTTTACATTTCTTGCTTGCTTGTTTGCCTCAGCAGAAAAGCGACCATTCTCACATTTGAGTCGTGGTAGTTCTGTTCCAACAACAGCATATCGATCATTCAGTTTAGCCTTTGTAGGAACAATCTGAAATACTTCCGGGAGTTTCACCTGAAAAAGGAAAGGAGATATCAGTAATACAACTGGTAACATAATACATCACGTCAGAGGTGAAGCAATGCACAATATACTACCTACAAAACTATCACATCCATATATAAATCATACTTCTCATACATTGCAATCAGCAAAGTTTTCAAAATAGATGATGTCTGATATCCATGAGACGCAATGATATGAGAGAGAAGATTTAACAAACAACAAGGGCAATGAAACACAACATGAATCATACATGGTTTACAAGATTTACATGGGAGCGATATCGATAGCAGGGCAGCTTAAATTGCTCTTGCTCATTGCAACTCAGTAGATGGCGCGGAGAGCCATTCACATAATCAATAGAGCAAAAGAGCATACATAAGGGGCCCGAGCTGATCCACAGAAAACATAGCCCCACAATATCTGGAAGTCATGTTATCATAAAATATACTGAGCAAATGCAGCATTTCAAACTTTTAACAACAAGGAATAGAGCAACATAATGTTGAAGGCTAGCCTCACCTGCTGTGGGAGTGACGAAGCATGATCAACATACTTGCTATTTCTATTAATTGTTCCAGAACCACGTGACAAGGCTGATAAGGGCTGCGCCATCCAACTTGATCCAGCACATCACATTACATATGAAATTTCTTGATACAAAGACTACCTATAAACACACACACAACAACATCTGCATTAAGCATTTCATACAGATGAAAGAACAATTTAGGTTAAAAACCAAATGTTATTCTGGTGGCCTGCCCAGATGAACTGTTTTTCCTGGGCCCAGTCACAAGAGGTGTTAGTGGTCTTTGCATGAAACCAAAAATTCACTAAAGAAGCTGGCTCAACATCGTCCAACCTACACATGTACATACTCAGTTTCCAATGCTTGCAAATCACCAGAAGTGTCAATCAAACATTGAGCTTACCAATTTGATTGGTTCACAGTAAAATGTTTAAAATGAACTCCAAAACAGCAACCTAACAAAAATCTCAGGAACAACACTTGTTCTCAGCTATTAAACACACTTATCACACTGGTTTAGAAATAAACAATGCATAAACCAGGCAATATTTCACAGTCATAAAGAAAATGCAAAACACTAAGTGGAATGAAAGACACAACATCGGGTGTTAACAATGCATATCGGAGTGCAACAAACCCACAGAGTGACAGGCAAGGCCTACTCGTATAGTCAGTCTGTAAGCACACTACCATCTATTCGCCCCAGTGCATCGCAACCTCAAATCCTATCTCGATTCAATATTTTCCAAGAACCTGATTGATCCGCATGCACCTACTGAATTCCAATGACACTTCTGTACATGAGGGTAAGGTAACTACTCGTAAACAAAGCATTAGCGAGTGAGAGCAAGAAGACCCTTAGAAGTCACTTTTGTCAGGAAATATGTGTGACAGAGGAATCTGAACCCTAGTGCACGTAGAGAGTTATATATTATCTTCATGGCATTGGATAGTACATACAAACAAACAAATATTGTAGGAGGAACGTAACACATGCATATGATATAACACTGTGATTTTATTACAGACATACACATGAGAGGTAATCTGGAGAAAAGAAAATTTCGAAATCAAAACTTTATCAATCTCGCATATACAGTGCAGGGCACCGTGGCATTAACATAAATTTCCGAAACGGCCGCCGAACAGCTCACGAGAAATTTACGAGCAGTTCACGAGCGTTTCACGAACGGCTCACAAACAGCTTACTGGATTCAATCGCAACGGAACATTCCTTCATTGCTTTTCGGAAAATTCTGTATGCGGAACTTTCCTTAATTGTTTCTCGTAAGCTTTTGTAATTTCCGATTTTAATCGAAACATTCCGATATTCACGGACGAATCTTAATTGAATTCCGTTAAAAGCAGTTTCGTGTGCAGTAAGGAGTTGGGCAATGTTACACACCACTTCTTGTGATTATTACGGCTTCCTGATGATATCATTAATTTTTTTTAGTTCCTTGCCCTGCTGTTCTCTGTTTTTGGTTCAATCACTTTCGGTTTTTATGACTATGTTACAATGGTATTATTTCTTTGCAATTCAAATTAGTTAGTGCCAAACATTCTACAGTATGCGTATTCTATGTGCATATTCTAAAGCCAATGAATTTAGGAAAAAATTTAACAATAACAAGATGACCTGCGGCTTTTTTAGAGATGTTGTTCACGTACGAGGACAGTAAACGTAGGCAAACATAATCCCTTGAATTGCAGACGTTGCGTTAATGGCCTCGTGAAGCTTCCGTAATTGGTCCCGTGAAGTTGCAATAGGCGGTCTTGCAATAATTGCCTCGTGAAGTTTCTGAAATTGCCTTCATGAAGATTGCGCGGAACAATCATGTTCACGAGCATCAAAAGGTACCGCACACCATCGAAAACTTCCGTTCCGATTCGGACGTGAGCCGTTCGTGAAGTTCTCGTGAGCC
>JAOBRC010399013.1:0-12407 GCA_027575255.1 Scolionema suvaense
AATAAACTGTGATGATCAATCAAACTGCAGGTTTGCATTTGCGACTACTTCTTCCATAAAATAACTGTCTTGAAGTTCTTTTTTTTGTTCTCATAAGCATGCCTGGTTATCAGTAAGGTTCTCAGAGCAGCCATCAACAACAGAACCTCGATAACAAAATGGCACCTGCACTTGGCGGGAAAAGCAAATTGCCACGGAAATAGTAAAGCCATAGCCTTAAACCACACTCCCTGTTGTTTTTATGCGTTCTTACGCATGAGTTTATTTTGGCACGTGACATTCTCTATTTTGATTTCGCAAACGTAAACACACCACCGGCTGCGGAGGAAAAGCAGATTTTAATCGGAACGGGAGCCTTTAAGAACAAAGTTTAGAAGAACCATGGATGTATGAAACCATGCGTCAATGTAAAGAGCCCAAAGTTAAGAACATGCCAAGAACAGTAAAAGCCTCCATTCTGTAAAAGTAGGATTTTTCGTGGATTTCAATGCTAAAGACCCATTGTTCAGAAGTCAAATATTATGTTTTACTGGTTCAAGCTAATTTTCAAACAGTTTAGTTTTAAAATGATGACCTTTGGTAACAGTAAGAACTTTCCGAAAAATTGACCGAAGAACGAGTAAAGAACATATTTAGATGAAAACAGGTTCTCATATAAAACGTGTATTAATCCTATTCAACCTGGCGGCCCTCGTCCGGATTTTTCGAAAATTGCTGCTCTTTGGAAGCATGCTGCAGCTCGAAACTTTTGGAGAGTTCCTTAAATTAGGTTCCGAAAACTTTTCGTTCGTCCAGGTCAAGCCCTTTTTGAAAATTACCTGCTATTTAGATAAACGCTATTTTGCTCATAACTCGAGAAATTTTGGTCCAAATTTTTAAAATGAAGCATCAAAAGAAAGCCCTTTGCAAGAGCTTTTCTTTAATATATAATATGTGCATAGTTCTTTTTCCTGCAAAAAATAAATCGCTATTATTGAGCAATTTTTTCTCACCCTATTTCTCTGACAATGGGTCATTTCACTAATGACGTCATATGTCACGCCCTATCAACCCTATTAACTTAAAAATCGGCACAATTATGCATTAATGAAGTGTGTGCTAAGTTTCAATAGTTTCAGATATGTTGTTCTAGACCTCCCCCCAGGTATCGTACAGCACCAAAAAGCTCAGGTAGAATATGGTTATGTTAAAACAATTTTTTTTCAACTTTCTTGCTTGTCCACTCCCTCCTCATGTGGTTGGTTGATCCAGTCCGTGAATTGGCTTACTCTGATCCCGGGATTACTCGCTTCTGCACTATATTAAATGTTAAAAATATTTAAGAAACTTTGACTAATATCAATGGCAAATTATTTCCTAATTTATACGCTAGTGCTAATATACAAAATTTAGGGTTATTTATGCAGAGTAACAGTATCGGCTCTCGGATTTTAAATCTGAGGCATTTGGGTAGGTCAGGCATTGACCAAAGAATGTTATCTTCATCTTGATGCTTGAATTTTATTATTCACCCAGAAATTTAAATTGAATTCCTGGCCAAACATTTATAACTTCAATTTGCCATAAAGCATGGATAATCAATAAAGATTGAGTGATAGAAGTTATTTTAAAACTTTCGCGGTTCAACCAAGCAGCAAACATTTTACATTTAGTGGGACAAAACTTTCGCGAATTAGACTTTTCTTTCATATTTTCGAGGGAGACATCTTTCGCAAATAGGTCTTTTTCAAAACTTTCACGGAAAAAACTTTTCGCGGAAAACATGAAAAATAATAAAGTAACAAAAACTTTTTAGCTGAGCTTTAATATTTTTTAGTGGTAGTCTTCACAACGCTCCTCCTTTTCTTGGCTTCGCCTTCCCCTGTTGCCGGGGCAAAACTAATGTGAATATCTATAGGTTTTGCCTCTTCCTGTTTCATTGTTTTCTTTTTCAATGATATTGCACCAATGATGGCTGAACCGGCAGACAATTTTGTACTTCATTCAGACGCTTTATGCGATCTTAGCCCTGATTTGAAATCAATTGGTTACTCACGAGGGTATGATAAGGCGGAAGATGGCGAGGAGGCAGATGATGAAGATGTCTGGGGACCACAAGATGGCAATAGGAACATTTTTGAGATTATTGACGATATCAATGACGAAGAAAATTGATTTATTGTACTTCTCACTTTGCAGCAGTAACGTACTTTCATTACTAGCATTTGCATTACTCGCAGTATTTACTGTAGGTTTCTATTGAATAAGTAAAACAAATTGAGTTTTGAGGAAAACTAAAATTTAAAAATTCCGAATGTTTCGCAGGAAAAACCTTTCGCGAAAAGACTCTTTTTTAAACTTTGGAGGGCAAAAAAAGCCGAAAATCGCAAAATCACGGAAGTTTCTTCCCGCGAAAGTTTCTGACCTTGAAGTATAAAACGTTGACCATTTTCTCCGCTAATAGGAACGCTGCTAATTGAGTGACAGCCTTTCGAATAGTTTTATATAAGGTTTTGACTAGAAAACGATCGGGGATTGTCCCATCATCAAGTAAATACTAACTGGTCGTGCGCATCAAACAAAGGACAAAGTAACGATAACGATCACTATTGAGAAAACATATATGATATTAGAAGACAAAGCCACAACAGCGCAACCACAACAAAAACACCAAAAAAATAAGCACGCACACACAAAAATTATCAGCAACATAAAAAAATTTTCATAGGTCGTGATCGATGATCTAGCCAGTCTTACCGCGTCGAACTATGCTGGTTACACTAGTTTATACTGGTACAGCCGTACAAACGAAATCGAAGACTGATTATTTTAACTGAACATTTTAACCGGCCTCCTCTCGTTTCACAGCAAAACCAAGTCACTTAGTCACGCAATTTAGTCCAGCAACCAGTCAAGCAACGGAACTTTCTCACGCAATTTTCACGAGCTGGAAACGTGCACGTGATTAATTGTTTTCTTTTCGTTCGAATCGAAGCAATGAATCGACCAGAACGTTCGATTTCAAATGAATTATTGAACTGTCGCAGGAGTGTCGCAAGATGTCTCCGGGTGTCGCGCCCTGTCTCCGTGTGTTGCAGCCTGTCGCGGGTGTGTCGCAGGGGTGTCGCGCACTGTCTCCCCTTTTATACTGTACGTTCATACAACAGTCTCACCCAAAAGGAATCTGATTTATTAAAATATGGTTTGAACTATGCAATACCAGCGGCTAAGTTAAAGAAGACCGATGTTCGTGAAGATTTTGAACTGGTAAATCACTTCTTAATGCAAAATTGGAGAACTTTAGATTTATATATCTGGTGAAGTCAAGGCTCAGATTTCTTGTATTGCTAATAATTACTGGTCAACATACAAGCCGTCTACCAGCACATTAAAGAAATGTAGCAGCCTTAAAGGACTTCGAAAGAATTCCAACATCGTGATCACTCGTCCAGATAAAGGTAGTTGAGTGGTAGCTATGGATAGGAAAGATTACAGCAATTAAATGAATGATATCCTTGGTGATTCAACGAAATTTCGGAAGCTTGATGGAGATCTGATCTTGTCCCGTGAACGTTCATTACAACGATACCTGAGGCACGTGATAATGATGATGATGATATTTATAAACAAGTATATCCTGTTGGCTCTCATCCTGCTCGCCTATATGGCCTTCCTAAACTTCAAATCCTTATAATTTTCAATTCCTGAAAAGCACAAATAAGATATTGAATCTATATTGTATTTGTTTTTACGTTGAATAGAAGAGAGAACTAATTTTGCTGAAAAATAAGAACACTTACTTTCAGACACCTATCGGATACTTAAATGTTTGCGGACAAACCAGGTTCAGAATGCATGTTGGATTGCATTCCTTATTCTGCCATTATAACTAAAACCAAAGCAACAGGGTTTGCCGAAGACAACCAACCAGATACCGAAGGGCTTGCAATCTCCGACGCAGATATTTGCCTATGGCACATTTTTTCGATTCAGAGGAAAGAGTGTAGTGGGCCAAATATTTTTACTCACAAAGAACATATGCTGATACAGAATTGAACTTTCCTGTCCCGCATGATTGCAGGTCGTAATTTCTCATTTTGTTGATTTCCAGGATAATTGCGTGACTTGTCATTCAGTTCTATGGATGACAGTAAGCCTGTTGTTTTTCTTTTGTTTTTTTTGTTTCTTTACTGTTATTGTTATTGTTGTAAGAAATAGAGCTCAATTATAACCTAGAAAAGTAGCTAGCGTAAAATGTTTGATTATTGTCGTCATAGGAAAAACCAGTCTTGCGAAAGCATTGACAGGCTGCACAGATCCCCAAATTCGAGAAGAGGATCGCACTATTGGAATCGATTACCATAGATGGATTCCTGATCCCTTGGAAGATGATGCATTGGAAATCATAATAGTAGATTGTGCTGGTCAACGGCAGTACATCTACACCCACCAGTTTTTCGTCAAAACAGGCAGGTTGAATTTTCTTATGCCATGTATATAACTTATTCATATACGCTGCGTGAAACTTGAAGTACTGGTCAGTTGTCCACTAAAAGCAAGGCAGTGCATAGCTTTCAAATTGGATGCTTTCATGTTCCGTAGAATGAACTCATATCTTTAACCTTACCTGCTCCCGGCGTAGGGAGGGGGAAGGGGCATTATAACCTCACCCCTCGATGTTCCCAAATTTATTAAAACCCATAATAGTTTGAAGCTTGAAACAACCTTAAAACTTTCTTAAAGTTAAAAGTTATTCCTAGACGACGCAAAGCCCTTACCAAGAGCTTAATTTTAAGTTTTTAAAACTACCAAGACCTGGGGGCGTGACTAGTAGGCTAGCGGCAGAAAACTTTCTTTGATATCTCCGGAAAAGCTAATGCAGAAACCTTAAAACTTGTTGACCTTTCTTAAAATGTTTGTAGCTTCAGATGGTGGAGAAACCTTTTCTGTATTTTGTTCACTTTGGCTGTAAAGCCATCTTTTGTGATCACATAGGCCCAATGTAGAGAATGGAAATGGCACAATTTATGTATTTACATGTATTTGGTATCCAACATACTGAAATAGGATTTATGCTAGTACAGACGGAATACCGCATTGCTTGAGAAAATGTGCAAAATCACTAGACAGTGCTTCAGTTAATAGCGGAGAAAATAGAAAACTCTTACGCAGTCCATTAAAGTGATCATCACTAAAGAATACTGACAGAGTTGCTAGTAATTTGCATTTTTCTGACCGTCCCATATATTGGACTGTGGCCATGAACGGGTTAAAGTGCCTTGGATAGCGATTGGATTGGTAATCATTGTGGAAATTGTAAAAATAATGACAATATCAGAATTATTACAACACTTTTTCCGGTTATGAATTTCATACACAACGTATGTATATACATCGCCATGAACCTGCGGATGAAGATAGCAACTCATCAAATAAAAGGAAACTGTTAATGATTAGGATGGCCAAAATTCATCAGAAAAATAAGGTCAGTTTCAGTGAAACTGCCGACTTCTGTACGTAAAGAATTCGGTTGACGAAGTGAAGGTCTTCTCGAATTGTAGATTCGTTCTCTGGTCATCGCTTCACTGTCACTCAGTACTAGGTTTTACTGAGCCCCTACCCGTCTTAACCTTTAGGGATTTCGCACTTACCACCGTCTGCAACGTCAAGGTTAAGACGGGTAGGACGCCATAGGACCATTGAAAGTACCGCAACATGCGCACAAAACTATAGAAAATTGCACTGTTTGGTGCGGAAAAGTGCTGTTGGTATGCGTGAGTTACGAATTCTAGAAAAAGCAGAAACGAATAATCATTTATGCAAATTTAAATGATTATTTTCCCTGGGTGTTTAAAAACTGCTTAAAAAATCTTGCAAATGAAAAAATAGTGTTAAAAACAGAAAAAATTGAGAGAAACATAGGGCCGGGCACCCGGTGAGAGGGATGTGGAGCAGCCACTTTTATAGGTTAGCGTTGGAGCAAGGTCATCCTTGAATGGCCCCACCCCAATCACTACAGGAAACCCTGCTATATTGGGCCATCATTTACATACAGGAGGAAAACATACCAACAGCTATTGATGCCATTGTATCCCACATTGTACATGGGGCCATTTTGGATTCACCCTGAAGAATATAGATAAATAGCATGCAGTTTTCTATAAGATATCGCTGCCCCTAGATCAGAAATTTGCATTTCTCAAAAAACAGCAAAATGTAATAAAAAGTACTTGTTTGTAAGATTGCATCCCCAATATTTTCGGGACATCTTAATTTCGCTAGTTTCGCTACATTCAATTTTTTCGTCTTCACGTATTTTGTCACAATTACCTTCTAAGTTGCAGTCTTTGATGTAAAGCAGCCCCTCAGAAGGTTATGTTATAGACTTAAATACTGTTTGTCCACGTTCTTTTGCAATAAAACCATGTTCAGAACTCCTCAGAACGCTTAGTCTACCGTAGGTGTATACACTGACCGCAATAGCGACCCCTGAATCCCTGAGATTAATGAGATAATAAGAAAAATACCAGAATTGGGTGCAAATAAAAAAAGGTGGTACTGTTCTCTAAAACCACTGAACAGAATCCCATGGAAAAATACATTATGCCTAAATATTGGACAAAAGTAATACTTAGTCATTTTTTTTCTGATTAAAATATATTTTACTTTAGCTACTTCAAAACTGCTGGCTGTTAGAATATGTTAGCATTTTTTTACAGGGAAAGTAAGATTGTTGTCTAAAACCTTTTCGTTTTTGAAAAAGCACCCGCCCCCGCAAAAAATGAAGTCGGGTTTTAAATAAGTGCCCCAGCGCTTAATCGATGATTTACGGTCTGTGAAGATTGTTTCAACTCCGACAGACAGGTTTCAAACAATGCATGTAGCTACATGTACTCCATTTCACATGTAGCGTTGATAATTATGGGTCTTCACTGCTTGATTTTCATTGCTATTGTTTGCGTTTGCAGATGTGTTCTTTATGATAACCGTTGACTTGAACGCATACGAATGCACCAAAAGATCGTTCGATGTTCACATTGGCGACTGGTTTCGATTAATTGTCAGCAAAATACCAAATGCTGTAATTGATATCGTATTTACTCATGCTGACGTATTACTCCGAAACAAAGGTGATGGAGTCATTGAAATACAGAAGTGCTGCAAACATGCCATCGAAAACTTACGTAAAGCAGAACTGAGTCGACACGAAAGAATTGAGCAGCAGACGAAGCAATCACACTCAAGTAAAGGCTTTGCACCAGTTACAGACAGACCAGTGATTCCCTCAGACTTTCTCCGTGAGGCTTTCTCCATGAACGTATGTACTTGGTATTACTTTTAATTTTAACTTTTGAATGACATCTGTGATTTCCCTGTCTATTTGATTTCTGTTTCAGAAACAATAGTCGCAGGAGCATAGGCATATTCAATTCCTTGTTTTGTATGATCTTTTAAGTACCTAGAACGTTCAATGAAATGAAATTAAAATAAAGTATGACCATATGTAATCCGTAGAGATTACATTGAAGGTATTTGGAAAGTTACATCTTTATGTTCCTTTGTTTCATATTATCAATTGAATTTTTCTCTGTTCATTTAGCTTTCATTGATACTCAACTGGACCGATTAAATTTACGGGAGTAGCGTAAGGGAATTAATCTTTGCGGGAACTATCTTTCCATACTTTATTTCTTGGGGATTTAGTGGAAAAACATGAACTAATTTCTACTGTGCGGCCTTGAATTCAGTTCTCTCCGGAACTTGTTTTCCCTATGCGTACTAATGCTTTTATCTTGCAATTTGAGAAGGGGTTTGAACCACTGTTTTTTCACAAGGGATAGTCCATATCAAAGAACCAGTATCCTCGCTGTACTTTTGTTGTGACTCAGAAAGCTCAATCAAGGCACAAGGGGTAGTCTATATCAAAAACGCTGTAATCTTATTGTGCCTCAGAAAGCTCAACCATTGAGTTTCTTCCTTTCGTTGCAAGTTTTTCACTGCAAATAATCTAAAATCAAATTTTACGGCATCACGGCCTACATTTGCCTACACGGCAAAAGTTATGCGCTTAGTCCGATTCTACTCAGAGTGGTAGATTGCACTTCGATCGACATAGAATATTTCCTGTTACACTAGTGGCTTTTCCTATTTCTCAATGCGGAATGAGATAAGCAAGGTTTCATTTCTAGTTTTGAATCAAGTTAATACGGGGGAAGAGATTTTTAGGACGCATTGGTGAAAAAATGCATCTGTTGCTCTACTTGAAGTGTGCACCGTGGACAGACTTGTTCCATTCCAGTCTGACGTAACGGCGTCAAGAGGCGCATTAGTTTAATGTGCATTGAATTACAAAAAGAGTCATCGCAGATGGGCAAATGTTTTACCGCCGATTTTCCTGCAAAATCAAGGGCAGATTAACGAGGAAGTGACAGGAGCCGATGCTTCCCCAGATTTTCCTGTAAATATTATCCGATATCATCGACCTATCCAATGACCACTCTTTCAGAACACACTTTCCTCCTACTGTCATTCTCAGTGCTTTCAGCGTGGTATCAGCAACCAGCCGTGTCTTGCTTGTCGTCTGCAGCAGAAACCATTACACGACTATTTGATGGAATCAATACCATATTGAAATCACGTTCATACTAGCACATTTCTGAGTGACCAGATTGTACCGCGTGGTTGCAGAACAATTATCATCTTAACAATTCTTCATTGTGAAGTGCACAATGTATGGCATCAACATTTGGTGACATAATGTACATGAATTCGTCAATCGCTACCCATTCTTGCGCAATGCATTGAACAACGTAACTGTCGTGTGATTCACTCCTTACTTTTTAGAATGCATTCAGTAGAAATTGGTAGCTGACATGCAAGAGAGTGTTTGTGACGTAGCATGCTGCCTAAGGTTTCCCAGTCTGAGTGTGAGCGGGCAGCATGGCAGAGGATAAACTTGTGAGCCGTGTCTTAACGTCTTTGTTCAAAGGTAGTGTAAAGATGGACGAACACTTCCTGCATCATAAATAGGAAAGAAAATAAATGTATGGCTATTGACAAAATGCTTGAAAAACGTTCATAGAACCTTGATCCATAATACCGAAAGTATTCTGACTATATGCAAGAAAGCTTCAGATTGTCAAAGAAAGTCCTCCCATGGGATTTTTTTCTTGGCCTGCCCATGAAAATGGCGCAAAATCGACGAATCCTGAAACACTATATCATTCTGATAACCATGGAACACTGCCATAGTGCTTGTGTTAGCAGACTGGCTTATCACTATCGTATCACTGCCTAACTGTCCTATAGTAGTGATAATGGATATTTCATTCATGGTCCAGCATGAAGATAATTGTAAGTTACCCTATTTAGATGTTCTTTTGTGTAGCACTCATGGCTTACTATATCTACCTCAGTTTATTTGAAAAAAACATTCACGAGATTGATGATGTTTGTGTGCCTGTGGTGGATAGTGCGGATTGCGTTGCGCAGGAAAATTTGAAAATATGAGCCAGGCATCAGTTTTTTCCTGTGCTTCTCGATCTGAATCTTTGATGTCACTGGCCTCATTGGTGGGACTGTCTTGTGACCTCTGGCATACCATTTGTAAGCCTTTCCTAAGCACTGGGCTCTGTGTTCGTGCGCTACGCCCGATACGATGATACGATGATACGATTTGGAGCAACATCTTTGATTGTGTGTCTTGGCTTGGTTTATGTCTGGGCAGACCGTGTCAGAGGACTTGGCTGGTGTCTTGCAGGAGGCAGGCGATGCTTACTCAAAGGCCTGTACCAGATGGCAACCATCAGTCGAATTTGTCATCTTTCCTAGTGGTTCCGAGTCCTCAGGTGCTGAAGTGCCTCTCAGATTTCTATTTTCACGGTGATACTTCCCGAAATAGGGGCTTGAATGGCTGGATATGTTGTCCTCTATTCCAAATCTCCATCTTTAACCATAAGTTAGTCAGTCCTTAAGACTATTTCTCCATTCTCTTCACCAGCTTTTGCGCCTTTTGTTATAAAAGTAGCTTAAGCAAAACACTCATTAATCTCACCTTCAAAATCAGAAGCATATGTGTAAGTTTTCGATCCTGATGTTACGAACCTTAAGTGTATTCTCATGAAAAATCAATTTCCAGAGCACCTTATGGACAGCCTTATCAAGTTATACCTGAACAATAAACCGGTTAGTAACAACTTAAATCAACGAAAAGAAATTCGTAGCCTCAGATTTTCCAAGCTTTCTTACATAGTTAAGTTATCAGGAGTTACTAAATGTAAAACAAACGTACAGTATAAAAGGGGCGACAGGTTGTGACAGTTCAATAATTCATTTTAAATGGAACGTTCTGGTCGATTCATTGCTTCGATTCGAGCGAAAAGAAAACAATTGATCACATGTACGTTTCCAGCTCGTGAAAATTGCGTGAGAAAGTTCCGTTACTTGACTAGTTGCTGGACTAACTTGAGTGACTAAGTGACTTGCTTTGGCTGCGAAACGAGAGAAGGCCGGTTAAAATATTCTGCTCAAATAATCAGTCTTCGATTTCGTTTGCGCAGCTGTGCCAGTATAAACCAGTGTAACCAGTATAGTGTGACGTGGTAAGACTGGCTAGATCATCGATCACGACCTAAGATAATTTTTTGTGTGCTGCTGATAATTTTTTGTGTGCGTGCTTCTTATATTGTTGTTTTTGTTGTGGTTGTGCTGTAGTTGTTTTGTTTTCTAATACAGTTATGTTTTTTCGATAGTTATTTTTATCGTTATTTTTTACTTTGTTTGATGCGCAGGGCCAGATCATTGGTATTTACCTGATGATGGGGCAATCCACTTTTTACCAATGCTCTACCATTGTCATGTTGTTTTCTTTTTATACGAATGGGTAGAGTAAACTCTCTTGTTAACGGATTATCTAAAAGGTGGACACCTCTGATTAGCGACAAACTTATTTTCCCCGATCGTGTTCTAGTCAAAACCTTATATAAAACTATTTGAAAGGCGGTCACTCTTAACGGCACTCCAATTAGCGGACACGTTTTCTTGCATAAAATGGTCGACATTTTATATTTCAAAGTCATAATCGTTCGCAGGAAGAAACTTTCGTAATTTCGCTATTTTCGGCTCAATTCTTGAAAGCCTTTTTTTGCCCTCCGAAATTTAAAAAAGGCTCTATGGCGAAAGTTTTTTCCTGGGAAACATTTGGAATTTTAAAATCTTAGTTCTTCCTCCAAACTCAATTTGTTTTACTCATTCGATAGAAACTTACAGTAAGTACCACGAGTAATACAAACGCTAGTAACGAAAGTACGTTACTGCTGCAACGTGGGTTTGATGCCTTGTTGGACCAAAATTTCCCGTGTTCTGAGAAAAAAGTGTTTTTCAGATAGCTGACAATTTTTCAAAATGGCGTGGCCTGGACGAACGAAAAATGTTTGGAACCTGATTTTTTGCTCTTAACATGTCTCAATAATTTTTAGGAATTCTGGAAAAGTTTTGACCCGCAGAGCAATTTTGGAAAAACCAGAGGGGGCGGAAACCGCCCCCCCAGGTTGAATAGGGTTAATGCACGTTTTTAATTCAGAACCTATGTTCTTCTAAAAATGTTCTTAACTCGTTCTTCAGTCAATTTTTCGGAAATTTGTTTTGTTGCCATGGTTTTATTGTTACCATGGGTCATGGTTTGAATACTCAACTGTTTGAAAATTAGCTTGAACCAGTAAAATAATATTTGACTGCTGAACAATGGGTCTTTAGCCTTGAGATCCACGGAAATCCTACCTTTACAGAATGAAAGCTTTTACTGTTCTTGACATGTTAAAGCCTCACGTTCTTACAAGGGTACATAGTTTTATGCATCCATGGTTCTTATAAGCTTTGTTCTTACATAAAAAAAGTATAGCTACTGTTACTTCCTTGGATTAACAGGACAAAGAGAGTAAGGAGTTAGCACGTTTGGTAAAGTATGGATTGTGTGCAATTGAGGTACGAAAACTTCTTTCCGCAATAGATTTTTAAATTATCGAACTAACAAAATTGCTTGATACGAAAATTCAAAAAATGTTAAATTCTAGACCATTGCATTGGGAACAAAGTTGCATGCTCCACTGCCAACTAGGGAGATGCTGTTTAGGAAAACTTTTGTGCTTTCACGTTTTCAAGTTTTTCTGGGCATGAGCACAGGGGAAATCCACTCGAAAAGGACTGACGGAACGTAAAAGTTGTATTTACATCTTCTACCTATCTTTCGATTGAGACGCCAAAATTTCATGGCATTATGAATAATCATTAGGTCTTTAACTTTCCTCTAAAACATCCATGTTTTTCTGTTTACTTTTAGCAAGGAGGTTTAGTCCCCCGGGGGGGGGGGGTACTCGACTTGTAAAGTGACGGGGACGTGCGGCCCCCAAATCGAAAATCGACCCATGTTT
>JAOBRC010399124.1:0-12407 GCA_027575255.1 Scolionema suvaense
CAGCTCGCCACTTACAAGTTAGAATGAAAGAACACCTTAATACAGACAAGAATTCTCACATTTACAAACATCTATCTGGCAATGAAGAGTGCAGGAAAAAAGCTAATTATGACTGTTTTTCTATACTAGATTCAGCTGTAACTAAATATCAGCTGATAGGTAAGATCAGACCTGAATTGAATTGCGAGGTCAAACACTTCCATTGCCCTCTTGTGGTGTTACACTTACTACCATTTAGTGTTTTGTAGTCCCCACAGTATATGCCAGTAGTCCTGTTAGCAGCATGGTAGTTTTCTTGATTGAATTATGCAGTGTTGAATTTTGACTTCAGTGGTTTAGCCATTACTGTATTGTGTTATGTAGAATGGTATGGCACGCATTTATTTTAATTATTTTGTCAACTTAAGTTAAATAGTTGAGCAAGCTTGGTGAATTTTATGTGCAGTTGATTGACTGATGATGAACAATGTTGTTCGAACATGTCTCGAATCAAAAGTGTGGTATTCTTTTTACAGTTTAAAGATAAAAGGGATGTAACAATTCTTTGCGAACGCGTGCAGCTCACATTGCCAAGTATTCGCTTTGCGGCTCATTTCACTGCAACTTTTACTCATGTGGAAATCCACCTCCTCAGTCCGCTAATATTTTACTTTCTTAATTTCCCCTAAAGAATGTCAGAAAATTAGGACTGTCCAAATCTCAGGGCTGATAGGGCTTTCACTTTCTAAATTCGAATCGGTTAAAATTTTATGGTGGTGAATTGGAACCACCCTCTTCTCTCGTTGACAAGATATTTACAAGGCCGTATTTTAGGGGGGCGGGGGTCGGGGAAGCCAGGGCCCCCCTGAAAAGTTTTTGATTAGTGAGGGCCCCGCCTCGAAATTTTCCAATTTCACTTATTTTGTTGAAAGAATCTTCAAATTCCCCAGATAAGCAGGTACTTTATCCTCACTTTTCTGCATCGAAAAAAGGTTTCGTAGCAAATCGTGTAATGAGGAGCTGAGGAAACTGAAATACTGCACAGAGATGAGATTGATCGCCCAGGCAATGAAATGTGTTGCCTTGGACTTCAAAGAGAAAAGAGATGGACTGTAACAGTATGGTTATAGTCGACACTATCACATATCTGCTACAAAGGGGAAATTTCTATCAGATATAGTAAAAGTTGTGACATTGATCCTTCTTGTGCGAGCAACGAATGGCGTGAGCGAGTGTTCATTTTCTTTATAGGAGAATGCTCAAAACATATCTACAATCACCAATGGAAGGCAAAAGTTTGCAAGATATGACTCACTCGATTGACGTGTCCTTGAGATAGGGACTTTTTTAAGGAAGGCAACATTAGGAAGGTTAAGAAATACAGAAATATATACAAAACCGCTGCTACACAAACGTTTTTATTTCTGCAGAATCAACATACTGTACTTCCTTTAGACGTCTTTGTTCATTATTGTTATTGTTCAAGAATGCTGCCAATTCAAAACCACGAAGCATATTGGTAATGCCTTGCGTTTTCTCCAAGGATTTTAATCATTGGAGACCTCTAAAACAGTGCGGTAATACACACAGTGATGGAGGGCGACTGAGAATGCACGCACGTGGTGGTTTCTGCGCATCAACTTAATGCAACGATGAGAGGTGACCAAATCTTCTTGTAAGCAATATTTGCCCGAGTAAAAGGAAAAGCAGATTATTCTGTCAGCTTTTAAACTCCGCCCAGCCATTCATTAGTGGAGGAGTAGCTTGTATTTTAAGCAGACTTACAACAAAAGTCGAGCTTATCTGGGTGTGGCGCAGATTGTTAAATCTTGTACAGAAGAAAAGCTAGCAGATGGAAAATCAAATCTGGAGACTATGCAACCAGGCTTGAGGAGGCAGACTCACGATGCATTGTGAGGGATGAACAGTAGCAAGCCTCAAACCCCATTGCTTCCATCAGATCCATGTCTGGGAAGTAGGGAGTTCCACAAATCAAATGCACCGTTCCAAGAAGGACTGAGTTCCAAAAAAACAAATACACAAACCGGAGAGCCTCATGTCCTGGTTTGCCAGCGTTATTAGTTGGCTTAAGGTAGAGTCTTCTGCAGCAGCCTTCGCCAATGGGATAACAACCGGTTGAGTATTGTGAATACTGCACCTTTCTTAAGGTAGCTGCCTTCGGCGTGACTTGGTCCCTCTTAGTGCACAGTAGGAACATACTCACTATGGCTGCAGTTGGGATAGGGTACGTTCAGGTCTTTTATGTCAACTAGTAAACACGCCAAGGCAAAAGTGCTGGGGAACTTGAAGGGAACAGGAATCATGATTACAACAAATCCTGGCACTTCACAACAAAAGCAACAACACAAATCGTTTGCATATATGGAAGAAAACTTCGAGTTTGCTCAACAGGTTCTGAGGCAGGACTTATCATTCAATATAGTGTTTGGGTTTGCAGTATGTGCTAAGTTGATTTGGCAGGGTACGTACGATAGATATTTTATGGCTGCTATAGTATGTGCCCCATGTGCTATAGTATACTGCTCTCTCTCTGTTACCTAAGCTATCATTTCTTTTGGAACTGTTTGTACAAAAAGGAGATACAAAAAATCGTAGAATTGACGACAGAATCTCAGGTCTAGGGTGTTGCTTAGTGTTTGCTCTAGTGTAGACTAGAATTAGTCATTTCCTTTCTCAATTTTTATGCTCTCCACGCAGCCATAACAAGAACTCCAAGCAGCAATATCGCGTGAATTAACGTATCATGTTCCGAAAGAAGGCAACGACTTATCTAGTCTTGCTGTAGGGATTTTCAGCCTGTGTTGCGTATAGAAAAAAGTGTATGGAACCAGTGTTCTCAAAATTCGGTCAGGAATCATGTGGGACTGTTTGGACATGTTTTGGGTTAACGTGGACATGACGCAAACCTATTTTTCGATGACTGTCCGCCAGTAAATGCAAAACAGCATATATATTTTATTAAATTTTATGTTTTTGGAATTTGCTGACTACCCAATATCTGACTTAATCGCGTTCGGTTGTCAATTATTGCATTGTAACGTCAAATGGAAATACTTATCCGACTTTGGTATTTGCATAAGGGTACATTAAGAACGACCTTCGGCATTTTTAATTTTCGGACAAAAATCAGGTAGTTTCGGACAAGAAATTTCGACGGTTTTTCGCCAATTTTCTTAAAATGTTTTGTTAAATGTAAAATGTTTTCTTAAAATTATTTCTTAAAATGTTTTGCATTTCTGTGACTTATCCTTCTTAATTATCAGTATAATTTATTGACCAGACGGATGATATGGTACTTCTACGACCAAACAGGCTGGTGATACATTACCTACATCATATTTCAATGTTTGCGATTCACTGGACATAATCTAATGAAGAGTCAGTGGTTGCAGATAAAAAAGTATGGTTTTTAAGTCACTAGCAAAACTCCAGGCAAATAACTGCTACAGTAAGAAGCAACACACATCATCATGAACAAGTATGTAATAGTCTATGTCGATGTACTCAAGGCCAGTCGTCATAGTCACTGCAGTCATCGGCACTGCTGTTTGAATCAGATGAATCAAAGTCAACATTTTCACAAGTTACTGAACATTTGCAAACATCGGTGCACAGGATTCGACATTGACACGACTCTTTGCACGTAGAC
Source organism: Scolionema suvaense (assembly GCA_027575255.1). Taxonomy (NCBI): domain Eukaryota; kingdom Metazoa; phylum Cnidaria; class Hydrozoa; order Limnomedusae; family Olindiidae; genus Scolionema; species Scolionema suvaense. The sequence goes on from JAOBRC010399124.1 coordinate 3,650, forward strand.
TTCCTGCAGTCACATGTCGCCAGTTCCAACACGGAGTCTGGTGCTGGTGGATTCTGCATCCAAACCACACTCAGCTTGCCATGGATTTCTTCCCACCCGTGTCTTACAGGAGACTGGATTAGATGAAAGTGCACGCTTCCAGATAAATGATCGATAATTGGCACGTTTAACATGCTGCTGCAACTCATCTTTGGTTGGTGGCAGCTGATGTTGGTCTGGTGTCTGGTGTTTTGGCCCTGCAAAACTTGAGGTATCTCACGACATTTATGTCGACTTCTTTAGGCATTCTATAAACGTGACACACCAACTTTTCAACACTCTGAAAAAGGGTCTCGCTTATGTCTAGGGATTCTCCAAGCAGTTTCATTGCATCCAGGTACATTTTCATTTTTTTCGACTGCTGTTAGCCAGGGACGGCAAACTTTCAAAAATGTTATTCAACCACTCATTTCTGCCAACATCGATAGTCCGCGCCTTGTCACCAACTCCAATCCTCACCAACAGACGAATATTCAGCAGGAGTGAGTAGTAACGTGCAAGGATTCCAACATCACTATCTACAGTAACTATTACGGCTTCACCACAGCCAATGTTTTCTGCGAAGTTTGCGGCTAAAAATACTTTGGTATCATCCTCTTCTTGCGTCGAACACAAAGCATCTACTGGTTGACAGATCATCTTCCCCTCTTGAACACGTAACTTGTATTCAGAGCTCTTAACGGTGATGTAAACTTGTTTAGCTTTGATGACGCCCAAATGACGATGGTGTGTGCTCCAATCATGAAGCAAAAATTCGATGAGCACTCCCTTACTCGCACTAACAGAAAGATACTTCTTTAACTGCTTTGGCAATATTTGATCATACCGGGAAACTGTTCCTCATACTGAGCCAGTTGTGCTCCTTCTTGCTCTTTCCGATGATTTGATCGACATATCCCAGTACTGATCAGTGAAAGCGATTACGATAGGAGCATCATTGGCGGTAACTCGTTGTAACACATAGTCCGATAGTTTCCCGAAAGTTTCAAGACCACTTGGTGCTTGCTGCACAATGCGCATTCCATAGTAAATGATTGCAGTGTTGTCTGAAGGTGTATTTTGGACATATTCAAGTTTCTCCTCAATGGCATCAAGCAATTTGGATATAACAGACTTGTATATAGATCCTTGTGGTGTGGCTAATGACCAAGCTATTGGACCCAGCGAATACTATAAAATTTCCCTTATGCTGATGCCTCTTCGTTCTCGAATGATCAGCAATCGGGCAAAACGACAATGATCTGCTCTGATGACAGCTTCTTTTCCTTGTACAGACACTTTTGCGGATGCATTCATCGATGACAATGTCTTCAACTTTTTTTTTGAATTCTGTCATAAAATCCGATGCCCTGTGTTCCTATACGATTCTGTATGAATTCTTCTGCTTTTTCCTTTCCAATAATCTCTGCTTGTAGCAAATCCTTCTTGACATAATCTAAAGCGTTGACACCTGTTGAGATTGAAACAAGCGAGTCACTCTGCCTGAATATCAGAGACGATTGATCTAATAGACTGGTGCATTTCTGCACTGCTTCCAGGTCTAAATTTGTCCCCAGAACTGTCAAGGTTGACCCCAGCTAGCTGGCTGATAGACTATTTGACGTGGGACCAGGAGCATAAGAGATGCTTGCTCATGGTCAGACGAGACTTTTTAAATTCAGCAGTTTGATTCCCAGTCGGTATATGGGGAGATATGGAAAACTGGGTCTTTCCAGGTTGCCAAATATCTGTCGGTGAAGTTCGCTTCTTCGTTTTTAGGAAGTTTTCGTTATTCAGGATCGTTGTTGGACCTAATGCACCGAATTAATTGAAAAGCATAGTCGGCATGGTGCAAATTTATTATAATTAAAAAACTAGAATCTGGCTGCAGAAGTAGTTGAACACGGAGCGCATAAAAGAGCAGACGTATTGGCATCTTAGTTAAACTATGTTAGCATTACGTACGATAAGTATCATTTTATTTTTCTTTCATCCGTTGAGCGGTTTGGTCGGTTTGTTGTTCTTTCGAAGTGGTGAAAGAATGAATGAGCTCGTTCGCTTTGGGAGAAAGTAGATCGTAGATGGCCACTTCGCAGCTACTATGCCATCTTTCTTGAATAATTAATGAGCAGGTACACTGATTGGTGCATTACGCGTCAGAAAGAACAATCGATAGCTTATCGGCTGTGCATTATCGTATAATCGTCAATATTATTGCAGCTGTCGGTGGGAGATAATCGGTGCAACTATTTACGAGAACGTTGTCGGCATTACATACTGCGACTAATCGGTAGATAGAATTGGTAAAGTTGGGAAAACGGTTCGGTCTTTCTTCATCTTTGTACGGGCAATCGATACGAGTTTTTATAAGTTATGGCGACGATAGAACACGTAGAAATTAACCTGGAACCAGATCCTCTTTCTTTGCTTAGGGGGCTGCTCGCCTATTCCCTGCTCACCTCTTCTCTACACGATTAAGAGTGAGCAGCTCCAGTATAGAGGAATGGTAGGATCTGGTCCCAGGTTAGTAGAAATTAGAGGGTAGTTTTCATTGCAAGTTGGTTAGGCTCTTTTGTTCAGTCAGAAAGTGTATTTACAACTTGCGCGAATCTTGAAGGCGCAAGCCTTTGCTCTTGTAACATTTTCTTTTTCCCCTGGCACTTGAGTGTCTACCAAAAACGTAGCTTTTGTTTTCACCAGATATTCTTCTATCTATACTGCTTAGCAAAGAATAGGCAAAGGGTGGTTGAAGGCATGCGTAGTCTGGGATACATTCTCAAGGAATGCAATAATTTTTTTTGAAGTATAAACTTTATACATCAATGAAATGCATATTATATTACCTGTCAATATCATCTTCAACATCGTCTTTATACATTCTTTACACGTTAAATAATACATTCTTATGCGAAACAAAAACCACAAACCAAAATAACGATGAAGAAGTTGCAGTTTTACATGTGTTAATTTGTGTACATGTCGCAAACGCCCCTCTAGAAGGGGGCATCTATTCGAGGGTGCATTTAATAGAAGAGGGCATTTTTACTGTGAAATCGTCTGAAAAAGGGGAGCTTTATGCAAGGGTGCGTTTAATCGAAGCATTACGGTAAACTATAAATAGCTTGAGTGATGTGTTTTTTTGTTGTTGGAGATTAGTATTCTCTTCTGGCACTTGAAATCTGATCCTTTTTTTGTCTTGGATATTTATTTGCTTTGGCCATTAGTTTTATCCGTTATGTACTCTCTTTTGCACTCCTTTTCCTTTTAATCCTTTCTTCTCTCTATTCATTATGATGTATTTAAAATGGACGATATTTTTGATTTATTTAATTGTTCATTTTTGCTTTCATCACTTTCACTTCATAAATTATGCTATACGCCACTTTCCAATCAGTGACATTTTTGTGTTTTGCTTGGACAGAAAAACATACTTGAGTTGATACTTCTGGATGTTTGTTCAAAAGAGAGCTTGAACTTGATCATGATGGAAATCCCTATGTAATGGTGTAATGGGTGACTTGTAGATGGCAAATGTTTTGTGTCATTTGTATATAAGTACAAGTTAAATACAGATATCAACATTTGTAAGTATGGGTTTAATGTCTTTGATCAAGATGGATTAAGATTATTTCTATTCTTGAATGTGGCCTAGGGAGCTTTTAGCTTTGGAGACCAGATGGATTTTGAGACTAGCCAGTTGACAGAAACTCAGAAAAAGCAAACTTGAGATTGTCTCAGGCCAAAGCATACAGAATAAGGAAGCAATTAGATTAACCAAGTCTTATTTTCTGTTTGAGGGTGCCTTCAGACCTGTGCTGAGCGAGCAGCTTTATTTTGATTCTTTGGGATATGGAATTGAGTCAAGGGAATTGTTTTTTGTATTGCTGCATTTCCCTTGATGTTGCTATGAAAATACCACCTTGATTTGTATTTCAGTCAGGACATCAAATTTTATTATGGAAAACGCCACGCGACTGAGTATATGCAGTTAGAGGGTTAAGTAGATGAATTCATACTCTTCCAATTGCCAGCCCTAAAAAAATTTTCAAAAGCATACTCTTCGTCTTTTTGGCCAGGTTTTATTCAACTGTTTCATGATTTCATCATTCGGTATGTGACGTGGCGACCGTTAAAAATGATTGTTTGGCGAATGATGGCATGTTAATAAAAAGAGAGTCATAAAGGTCTTTGATCTCTCTCATTGGGCCAGTCTGCAGCTTCCTTCTTACGATACTATATATAGCTATATATACAGATAGAGAAAGATAAGACGGCCTTTGGTTGAGAGTACTCCTTTTTTATTTGAAGGCGCTTTCGCTCCGTCTTGCCCAACGGCCGTCTTATCTTTCTCTATCTGTATTCTAACACCAGTGTACGTGTCTCTTTCTTCGTGTTGTATAGCTATATATATATACACACACAAGACAAAAGAAATACAGTACAATGGGTAGTACAAACAAGACGGGCTAAATAACACTTATTTTTTATTTTAATTACGGGCATATGGTTGTTTAACCCTAGCGTTATCTTTTTTTGGTTGTTACAGAGCCCGTTAACTTTGACAATCATGCTATAATTTACGATATTTTGAGTCCTTCCCGAAGCAATTACTAACAACCAGAAATGTGCTAATCAACTGATGCAGATAACGTTGCCTAACTTTGTAGTGATAGACATCAGGGATCATGGTTTTTAGTTTCGCTAGAAGAATTGCTATAGTCGAAGGTTCGTGAGATAAATATGAATAGTTACAAATACCATAATGCCTCGAAAAAGCGCCCGGGCGCTTATCTAATTTTTGGAGCTTTTAGGTGGGCGCTTATTCGAGGGGGGGCACTTATTCGAGAGGGGGGGTTATTTAGAAAACAGATTTGCTAGTAATTTAAAAAGGGGAAAACTTCCCATCTTCTGATGACGAAAACAATGAAAGTAAGCATGAAAACTAAAATAAACTCTTGTTTTTATTCAACACTTCTTGCTAAGTCGTCTTTCAATTTCTTTCTAGTCGAAAATTCGAATTAGCGCTGGTTTCTGAAGATATAAGGATCGGCGCTTATTCGAGGGGGCGCTTATTTGAGGGGGGGGCACTTATTCGAGGCATTACGGTATATGTACTCTATTTTTATGAGAACCAGAAAATTTGAGCTGACGCTCGTTGTGCTAGGTTTTATACATTTGAATAGTTGTTCCCAATTGCCCCCCCCCCCCATTTTCAGCCTCAATTGTTCTTAATTTTTTCTGCATTTCTCAGCACAACTCCGTGGCCATCCTTGATAGAGAATGATTGTCCTCGTAAACGAATGACCTATCACTAACCCTATTACTACCGGTATTTGAGTTTCTAGTACGACCGGGGGGAGCTCAATCGCCCCCTCCTAAATCAAGAACGACATTAGGTAGAGTTTAGATAAGTGGCACAGCATTAGCCTATTATCTTGGGATTTCAAAATCACCAGCAGAAATTTCCCACCAAGCATCAATTTCTGCTGATATCATCATTTATTGACCCATGCAAAAAATTGGCAAATTTCACTGATTTTCCAGATTTTTCGAAAAATCTTGAATATTTTCACCTGGGATCATTCAAAACAGTTTCTTTGAGAAAGTCTCCTACTATCTCAATCACTTTAGTGAAAAATTGAGATTAAACCGCAAAACCCTGGCTGTTTCTATCAAAAAACGATTTCGGCCATTTCACCAACTACCATTCAGAAAACTGCGATTACGGGCGATCGACGAATAGGGTGCATTTTTTTCTTGCCAAATCATATGCTATGTAATTTCAGGAAAAGTCAGGAAATTTCAGCACAAAAGCTGCATTCGTGCAACCCCCGGCAAAAATAGGGTTAATCCCATTTGGTATGGGCTGTTCGATCTACGGTATGGCACCGGGGCAGACGGGAATAAAAACGAAGTACTTAAAACAGCACCAATGATGACAAAACGTACTAGGAGCATAGTACTGCCCTTAAGCTGTGACGTGTCATAAAAATATTGCTGATAACGTTATTAATTTTGGTGAAGTTAGCATTTTGTGACGTTAATTTTTCTGATACAAATTTTCATATTTTTTGGCTTATTTTTCAAATTTTTGCATGTAAATTATCTCCAAACTAACAGAGAACATGTTTTCAGCGTTTAAACAGCCATCTTTGCTGCAGTTGTATGAAAATTCTAGCAAAATGGAGAAAATATCACGCAAATTTTATCTTGTGTGGCTTCCAAAATGGCTCAGATCTCCGGACCCCGCTCATGTGTAACCTCGAAATTTGATCTGAGATACTCAGATATAATTATAATGAAAGCCCCGAACTAAGAGCTCTTCAGCATTTTCAAAAAAGTTTGACTGGGGCGCTAAACAGTACGGAGTTCCTCAACACCCCTGGGGGAAAACTATTCGCTTCGTGCCTGCTACGTGAAAACTGCCTTTACTCTAATAAACGAGAGGGGGACACTTATTAAATTTCGGATTTGTTTCTGGCATCCGATTAGGACTAAGCAATTAGCCAATTACCTAGCGAAATGTTAACGTTTAAAATAACGTGCCCTTTTGACAACTCTAACGAGTGGGGGCGGTCTCCCCCTCGGAAAAACAACTTTCGTTGTAGCTATGACCACTTACTGTTGCTCGTAAAAAGGAAGAAATTCCAACTTTTGGTTCGACAGGTGGTCTGGTCTGCAAATTACACGAATTTGACATTTGCAGACCGGCGTTACAGCTTTCCATAGGAATGACCGAAAAAAATACTATTAATTTGACAAACAACGCTTGGCACTAGCAATTTCTGGCAAAAAGTGATGTATTAAAGCTGGAAACATTGCGTTTTAATGGCAGCTCAATAATAAATATTATATCTTCCAAACATTGGATTATTTCAAAGTTCCAAAAGTGGCAAAATCTGGACTTTACCTCTGTTTTTGAGACCCCGTGCTGCACTAAATTTATTTAAATTAGACAATTTCCAAAAGAGCTTATTAAAAGCAATCATTTAAGCCGAAAATCAGTGAAATCGGCTGAACAGAAGCCAAAAAACCCTAAAATTTAGTAAAATATGACATTCTTCTTGTTAGAAAATGGCCATGCGACATCCCATGTTACAGCAAGCTTTTAAACATCCTTGGTTACAGGTGCAATGACCAAATTTGTAGATTATGTCCATACGTGCAAAAATTTGCGGATTTTGCATTTTATTTGCATGATTATTTTGTACTGACCTATGTATTTATTTTTTATTACCATTACTTTTCTTTGTACAATAAATCGTCACAGTTTTGACCAGAAACGGTTACAAATTGAGCATGTTCTGGAACTGAAAGTTTGGTGTGTATGTTTCATCATGACTCAGTGACTCATGTTTCATCACAGCTCAGACTCAAATTGAGAAAAATTGTAAAAACACATGAGTGCAGCAAAATCATTTTCGGTCGCTTGCCACATTCCTGTTATACGTGGTGTATAGATATATGTAGTTATACCGTTAGTGCCCTATTTAGTGCTTTCTACAAATAAGTAAAGATATCAATTATGCGCCTCTTTTCAGGCAAACTTTTAGATGAAGATGAACTTTTAGATGCCTCGAACAAGAGACCTCACGCAAAGTAAGGAAGGTGAAAATAACTTCAACTTCCTTACCCAAAGCAAAGAAGGGATACTATTTCCAATAAAGTAAGAAAATGCTGGCTTAATCCCAATCAAATGCTCTTTTAGTTAAATATTCCAATGGATTCAGTCTGAATAGACCTTTTGGTCAATCATCATCATGCATTGTGGGATGCCAATGGCGCAACTTTCCTGACAACAGGCACTTCCTCTTTAATGGTTGGGATGATCTCCGTCGTGGATTGATAAAATGCTATTATAGTTGCTACTTGACATATTTTTTTCACTAGTTTTTTCGAAGTTGGTTGCTAGTTAGTGAATTAAGTGGAGCTAGTTGCAAAATTTGCTGCAGTAATTGTAGAGGCAGAAAAAATAGTAAATCCACTAGTTGCATTTGCAGTTCATGGTGTTTTAGAGCAGTGAGAAGGTTTTACTTAGTGTATTTCGTTCTTGAAATAGAACAAAGTAAAAGATATAAATATAGGTAGAGTGCAAGTGGAGACCGTCCAGTGACTGCGCTAGAAAAAGCACGCCGAGAGCAATCCAGATGACATGCTTAATAATGACTTCAGAAAATTGCCTAATTTTGGCGTGATACGTAGTTATGCGAAACATGGTTGACATTCCTAAAGAATAAACTTGTTACGATATTGACGTATATTGTCGCCCAACCACATCACTTTACATTACCAAGCCAAGCAAAGCAATTTCAAAGGAATTCACAGCTGGGAAAAACGAATTTTTAGTACAAGAGAGTACATACAAGCAATGAATTCATACCTGGCCCCGTATCTGGTAAAATTCTCCTTATTTTTTTGTATCCTTTTCTTACCAAAAGGATTCTAACCACATACCCGAAATGCAAGATTGTTGTAGAAATATAACCAATCCTTAACTAAATATAGCTATTTCATAAAATTCACTTTGTTGTTCCTGCTGGGGGGTGGAGGGGTAGGCTCGACGTAGAATTTTTTTGGCTACACATTTTAAGGTCGTTTTTGGTGGCTTTTCATAGTTTTTAAATACTGAATTTGATGGTATAGGTTTATAAGTTTATAAGTTAAATCTCTCAAAGTGGACATCGTATATGAGTGAGCAATATGAATTAATAAATAACATCTGTTTACGAAGATACACTCT
>JAOBRC010399235.1:0-12406 GCA_027575255.1 Scolionema suvaense
AGTGTGACGAATTGCATATGGCAGAAAGAGTGTGACGAATTGCATATGGCAGAAAGAGAGGCTAGGGTTAGGCTGGTTCTTTTTAAAGATCCGGAAAAAATTTCTTACGTATGTCATGATTTTCAAATATCTGCTCTATACTGTTGCACGGAAGTTTGACTGGAATCAGATGGACCGATTTTGTATTGTTGATTTGAATCAGCGAAATAAATCGTAACTCACTCGTTTAACTTTGCACGATTTGAAAAGTGGAAAAGCTCCTAACTACATCTTGAGCAATATTTCAGTGATACCTTCCAGCATTCGTTACTAACGTGAAACAAAGTTTACGGGATTGAAGTTTGTGGACTTCTTGAAGCGTCAGTTTTTGCCAAAAAGTAAGAATCGGCTCACAGTTGTCCCGCAATTTACGATTACTTTATCGCATGAAAATTTCGTGGTTTTGCGGTCGAGTTCAAAAAACCGCGAAACTAAAATGCCGCGAAAATCGCATTTCTAGCTCAACTGTGAAATTTAAATGCCGCGAATTTGGGTTTGAAAGCGTAGAACGTTTTCTTTGTTTATATTTAGTCACAAACGAGTGAAAACACAACATTTTGGAGCAAGCAAGTTATTTCTGGTTTCATTTTTTACGTAGACCGTGAAATTGAAATACCGCGAAATTTGTTGGGTTTTTTTTGCCTGAACCGCGAAATTTAAATGCCGTGAAATTCGTAGTTTTGCTTGAACCGCGAAATTACAATGTTGCGAAATGTAATTTTCACCCAAAAAACCGCGAAATTAAAATGACCGCGAAATTTTCATGCAATAAAGTATTTGTTATTATATTTTTGCGACACCGAGTAACGTTGGGACCCTTTTTATTTTCTACATTCAAAAAGTAATATTTTGGTGAATCTGCAAACATTTCCTCCGCAATTTCCACGAATTTTGTCAAACCTGTAAACATTTCTCCCGCCACTGACAATTTTTAGAGGTCCGTCTTCCAGGAGTGTGTTTCGCAAACAATTTGTGCGAATAAGGTAATTATTATTTTCAAGTAACGCCGAAAAACCAATCGTTGGAATATTGGTATACGCAACCTTGATGTTTGTAGTTATTTTCACCCTGATGTTGTCTGTGGGTTCCAGGATTTCAGATGATTTCCTCTAAGGTCCTTCAGAAGGGGGAGGGGGCACTTATTAATTTGTGGACTTTTTTTCGAACCTCTCCCACCGGCGTTTATTCAGACCATCCCACCCTATTTATTAATTTCTTGCATCTTTTTTTATTCATCACAGGAGTAAAATTTCAGGGTCCTTTAGGATGGATACATTGTTTGTATTTGGAAGCTTTTTTTGTGAAAAGTGTTCATAACTGCAGTTCATCGACATTTTGGGTTTTCTTATCACTGACCATGTTTTTATACCATAATAATGCTTCGCGACATGATTTTCCGCAATTTTTATTATTTCCGACCCCCCGCCCCTCCTTCTATTGAGCATAGTTCTATTAAGTATAGTTTTAGACTAGATCACTCACTAGTCGTTGCATACGTACTGCATCCAATTCCATACCACTAAGACGCTAGGTTTTTTTCACTCGGACGTATTCACGGTCCAAGTGTCTGTGCCATTCTATTTCTATATCAGTAAGGACACGAGAAACTGAATTTTATGAATCATGCGTGATTCGTTAGTGAAAGTAAGACGTGTTCAGAGGCACCTGTGGGCAATAACGGTTGTACAACCGACCATGGTAAATAAGGAATAGAACCAAGAACTCCTATCAGTCGATGCAAGGCAGCGCTGTGCTTCGTCGATTCGACGATGAGCAGCAACGTTGAAGTTTACTTGAGAGAGCCAATCCTCTTCTGTAGATATGACCACATGTTGACATCATTTTGTCGTCGAAAGAGATGCCTACGCGTTGAAAGATTTTTCTCGTCTGTGGAAACGCACACCTGTTGAAATCTCCTTCTTGTCTTAGTTGATATATGCCCACTTGTTGCAGCGTTCACCTTTTCACTTTATAATTGAGAGTTTTCGTTCCTACTGTTACACTGTGGATGGCTTTTCACGGATTGAACTTATGAGCCGCCTCTTATTATGGAAACGAGCTGTCGTGAACTTCGTGTTTCTATAACAGCAAGAACAATACGCCTACGTCAGTTTGAAGACATGTTTTGTGCGAAAAATGTGCTTTCCCAAATGTGCCTTCAAAACAGGATGCGGTGTTAACGCTTTTTGTGATGTGACACAGTTGGTAATCTAGTTTTTAACACAAACAGTCAAGAACGGGAACGCTTTGTATAATGTGACACAGCTGGTAATCTAGTTTTAACGCAAACAGTCAAGAACTGGTCAGGGAAGCTTAAGATAAAGTTTTTGTTCCATATCAAATTTAAGAGGGAAGTGCACCAAAACTGTAGAAACTAAAACTCTGTCAGTTTAAAAGTAACTTTGTAGTCTTCTGTTGCATCTTTCGCAACGTTGTCCTGCTCCGAAAATACATGTTTGAAAATTTTGACATTTTTAGGTGTGATCCCCTCGGCAACTTTAATAACTTTTGACCGGATATACCTATGTGTCTAAATCTTTGTGGCTTTTAATATTTATTTCTCCCGCACATTGTGCCCAAATTTGACCTTGTTTGAAATAGTCGTTCAAAAGCTGTAAAAATTTAATGGTAGTGGGTTGGAAATTTTACAAAATATAAGAAGCCGGTGGCAGAAGTCTTAGTAAGTCAGGGGGGTGCGGTGGGGGAGGTGTTGGGAGCATGGAACGTCTCGAAAACCCTTCCATAAATAATTTTTTTTGTCCAAAAACATGGCCAGTGGTAAGAAACACTATATTTAGATATACTGCATAGTTATGAACACTTTTTTATAATAAATAAAGCTTCTAAAAACAAAAAGTGTTCTGAGAACCTGAAGAACCCTAACATTTTACTCCTGAGGTGCAAAAAAAGTTCAGAGATGCAAGAAACAATGCTAAAAACATAATCGGAGGGAAGGGGGGATGGTTCGGAATATGCTCCGGGGGAGTAGAAAAAAAACCCGAAAATTAAATATACCTTCCCCCTAAATAGGGATTCGGCAGACCACCCCCTCCCCTCGCCCTAAATAGGTTTAATTCCTTAATTTTTTATTTTTTTTTGCTTGCTCCGCAAGTGCTCAAATCCGAACAGCTTCCCAGGAATGAAAGGAATCGCCGTACTGTTTTTTTTTATAAGAATGCAAAAAAATCAGACTAGCTCAATGTTTCTTACTTTTTCATTGTGTTGAGCCTGGAATGTTTCATTGCTGTTCTTAGTTTTCCAATTCTTCTTAGTGAAATATGCTTGCTTCATCAAAGTTACGCTTTGCATTATGGGCTTATATTTGGACTTAGCGAATTTTGTCTCAGTACCATGAAAAAGTCGCTTAAGGCAATCATGGTTTTATGTGTTGTGTTTCCTACCTTGCCTGACATACTGTTTAAGGCTGAGCATGTTTCTTAACTGCTTCTTAATTTTCAGGGTACCTAAGCCTCACGTTTCTCCGAAACATGTGTCTTATACAAAAAAGCGTGTAAATGAAGTGTATTGCGCGTATTGAAACTTTTATATCTGGAAGCCTATGTTTGCACAGCATATAGTGTTAACTCTGGAAATAACTGAACCACCGCCCTTGGAAAAGATTTTCGCTCATTTTCAAATTTTTTTTTCCCTGTCCTTCCCAGATTTACAAGACTTCGTCTGAAAATTGGGTTTTTCGATTTGTTACAAAATGTCCGACAAAAACCTCATAATCGTCTTCTGAGCGACTGAACTTCTAAGTTACGTTTGATTTGAATAGGCACCTTGGTTTTCTTTTTTTCTGTATCTTTGTTTTTAAATTTGACGGAAAAATCTGAAAATTCATAAGCTTCGCCCTTCTATTAAGTTCTTTATACCTTAAGTGCATTTCATTTCCCGGTATCTAAAATTTCGTGATTAGCGAAATTTTTTGAAAAAGCCTTTTTTCGCATGTATTAAATTTCGCGATATTTATCCTATGAGATATTTGCGTGTATTAAATTACGAATATTATAAATTAATATCAAATTCAACCAAAATCAAACTTTAATAAACCGAAATCTACTTATTTAAAAATGGCAGGGGTGAAAAAGATCAAAGGGAAGACCATCGAGGATGAAGCTGCTACGACTAATTTTCACGATTTTTGAAATTTTCGAACCTTTTGCGTGTATTAAATTTCGCAATTTTGGATTTTTGAAAACTTTAAACTACTAAATTTTACATACTGCAAAATTAAATACACTTAAGGTAGTAAGCATATTGAGGTTCCGATTTATGAATTAATTAAAAAGTTTATGAGTTAATTAAAGCATTGAACGCATTGTAGCGCTGAAAATAAGCGCCATCACCCATTGAAAAATTGTTGTTGACAAACATTGTCAATTTTACCCGTTTTACTCTACTTTTGTTTCTGCTAAACATAATTGTGATGGGACCATTCCAACTTGGTTTTTTTATGCTGAAGCAAGTCTAGCTTTTTTCCAGTTCAAATCTCCAAGGAAATTATTTTACCGTGATTCAAAACTTAAAGAAAAAGTAGATTATTGTTGGGACAAATGTACCCTGAGGCCACGAAGCATTAACCATATTTTACATGGTGGGGGCTGTCACATGCGGTACACCATTGTTATTTCTTTACGCCTATATTACAAATCATGGCGAAATTTGAGATCAAAATATTCGGCGGTTACGGAGATATGGCCTTTTTTTTAATGGCTTTTAGCTCAAAAAGCGATAATTTTCAGATCTGATTTTGAGTGTTTTTGGCTGATAAATAAGGATCTTTAGCTATTCCATGTGTACTACAAACTCTGAATAAAACTAGTTTTGTAGGTTATGCCCAACAGAACCGTTAAATTCGCATTTTTGGGCTAAAAATTAGCGAGAATCATAGTAGTTTCGTCACACACTTCTAATATATGCAAAGGTGATCTATTGGAGTCAGTTAACATACATGCCAAGTTTCATTGCTATTGCTTAATTATTTTGGGATTTTGGGATTTAGGTCAGCCCCCCCCCCCATGATATTAAACACGAAAAAAGCCCATGTAAAATAGGGTTAAAGCACAGTTGACGCTGACCTGAGCGTATTTTCATTGATGTCTCCAATAAAACGAGATGCACCCTGGTTGTGATATCAAATAAACGATATTTACTTTGGCTTTTTATTGCACCTATGACCGACCACCCTTTATCAGCCTGAAGTTTAGTTTCCAATGTTGTTAGACTGCGACTAGAATTTTGAAATTACCTACAAATCGACTTTTCTTCAGATTTTCAAATACACTATTTTTTTATAGGCATACCAGAAAGATCATGCGGTAGATATGCTAAGTGTTTTTCCTTTTTTTATCATAAAAATTTGCTTATGAATAACCTGACATGGGCTGTTCTGAGCTTGAAAAACACGAGGGAAGGGGGTGCCGCCCGTCCTAATTTCTGTCCTACAGTAGCTATGAAGCTAGAACTTGGTAGTAAGCTCTCTTTATCCTAAAGGTCTTAAAAAAAATAGGTGTAAGTGTTTCTCATTCCTGGCTCCTTGAGATATGACGTATAAGTTACGGTAGTGGCAGATACGGTTAAGTTTTTAGAATCCAAAAGTAGATGGTATACTCATTCGCTTGTATCAGTAACGCGGTACTCTAATTTACCTAACACAAGGGGGTGGAAGCTAATTAATTTCTCGATCTTTTTCCGACCCCACCGGAACTTATTCCGACTCCCCCCATCCCCCGCTTATCAATTCCTTTCATCTCTTACATTTCACCACGGGAAAGTTCTGCGTTCTTCTGGTTCTTAGAATTGACATATTCTTTGTGTTTAGAAGCTTTATTTTGTGAAAAAAGTGCTCATAACTGCAGTTTATCTTCATGTGGTCTTCCTTAACACTGGTCATGTTTTTGGATCCTATTAATGATTTGTTCAAGGATTTTCGAGAATTTTCGTATTTCCGCCTCCCTCCCCCTGTGTACAAAGACGCTCATTTATTTTTTGTAAAATTTTTGACCTCCATACAATTAAGACCCCCTTCTATTAGGTAACTTAAGAGAATACTATATTCAGGAATTGCTTCTGTCATAAACATTGCGCAATCCTCGTATTTTTATGTTTGTACAGATCTCCTGTTATACAGTAGCAATTATTTGATGAAAACACACTGTAGAAACCTGTTGATTTGGATTTCAAAGTAATTATGCCTATTTTGTCGCACTTTTTACCTTAATTGTACTTGCGACTGTTAAGCTTATAAAAAAATCCGGGTTGTGTTTGCACGAAGCGTTCGTAGTTGGATCTTCGTCCAGTTGCCAAAACGTGCCTGCTGTGAGAAAACAGAAAGAAATTTAGCCAACAGCTTCTAGTTCGAAGTATAAGGAAAAACGGTGAAGCCATCTAAAAGGCAATGTTGAAAGGAAATGAAATTTGTTCATTATGCTCGTATTTCTAGTGGCATAAAACATGTCATAAATTAAACTCCTATGATACTGTCTATACACACGTAAAGTCCGGTTTTCTTTTGAAGTTAGACTGCTCTGTATTTGATTTGAACAACTCATAGATAGTAAACAAGTCATGATCCGACTTATCGGGCGAACCTTTTGACGAAAGAGCTGAGTTTGTGAACGAGTGATGAAAATTTCATCTGAGGAATAGCACTGCCGAATGAGTAATTTTATCGGAAATTTGTTAACATTTCCTACGGAAAAATTGGGCCAAAGTTGACGAAATTTGGGCTCAGTAACGAAAATTTAGCCCGTCAAGTTTCGCCCGATAAATTAATTGCGTTCTGCATCCTCAGAATCATTATTTCTCGACAGAGAGGAAACATCAAGTTTCGTAAAAAAGGCAGAAGTAAGAACATTACAGTAACACCACATGTTGACAGTGAGAGTATCACAATAAAGCATGCTGAGGATAGTCATTATCATGGTTTAAAATACACTCTCTTTTTATTAGCACGGGGTTTATTTTGTTCAGTCTGAATATGCTGAAGTTTTTTCCGATTTGAGCCTCAAAATACGCTCAACAGGATGCTTTTTCCGTTTGGGTCTAAATTTAGGTCGAAGATTTGAAAATGAGCTTTCGGAACGTCAAACTTTCAGATGTCATATTTTTGAACACTCAAGGACCTTCTACCTTCCATCGTAGAAAGCCCTTAGACCATAACACAGCCATTGTATTCCAGTTTTGAGAAAGCTCACTACAGCTTGGATGTTTGCTAGATATGCTAGCCAAATTTTCTGAAGCTCGCGATGTGCTAAGTATTATGCTTAATTTTTCAAGGTTCCCAGCTAATGCTTCAGTATGCTTATAAGCATTGTGCTTATATGAAAATAGAGTGCAATGTTTATATTTCTACTCGACTTCAGGCAGGCAGTCCAACTTACATCAAATCGGAGTTCATACCAGTCAATAATCACAAATGAATACTATCTATTGATTTTACTATAACTTTGAATAATTATACACAACTCATCATTTACATATCTCAAAGTATGATACACGCTTTTTTCTTATAAGAAACACGAAAAACCAGGCAGGCTCAATGTTTTATTCTTTTTTATTGATTTCAGCTTGGAATGTTTCTCAAATGTTTCCTAATTCCTGGCAGTCCTGAGAACCTTGTCCCCTTTTTTTACAATTCTTCCTAACGAAACATGTTTGATTCACCAACGTTATGTTTTGCATGATGCGCTTACATTAGTATTTTAAGCATTTTGTTTCTTATCACTCGAGGCATTCATATGGTTCGTGTTTTATTTGACTGCACTACATTTACTCCCTTACCTTATTTTTTGTGTGGATTAATTTTGCTAATTTTGCGATTTTTTGCTAAATTAAATCCATGCAAATTTATCAAATTGAACATTTAACCTGACCGAAAGCAAGCACAACTGATTTTTCGATAGTTATTCAATAACAATGTACTCAGACTCGTTCTTTTTGTCAGTTCGCATGTTGATAACTTCCTCCTTAAATTATTTCCATACATTTTCTCTGCAAATCCATGATTTGCAAAACGTCCACGCAAAAAATCTACGCAAAAAGTCAGGGTATCAGAGCCTCGTGTTTCTTACAAAGGTGTTTCTTGTAAAAAAAAAATATGTACACCATCTACTTGACATGAAACAAAAATGCAATATATATATCCACTGTCACTGTCAGCATCTACCGTGTCCATAATAATTAACAACTAATAGGTAACTAAGCTAGGATTTTATCTGTTATTCACCAGACTCAGCACGAAGAGACAACAGATAGATTTAAGCAACTGTTTAAGAACTTTTTGGGTGATGTTCCGTAATTTATTAAACACCACTCTGGGGCAAAACTGACAAACCGGGTTGTCTATAAAAAATAAAGGTGAACAATAATTGATCTCATCGTTTGTGATTGCAACCCTGCTTTGTGAGCTAAAAATTGAAAATGTCAATTAAGAGCTAGGATAAATTAGATTATCTTTCATCCAAAATATTTCCGTCGAGATCCAAGGAAAGCTGCAATTTCAGCAAAAACCATTTTACTGTGCACAGTTCATCCAGCCAGTCTGTTATTTAAAGCATTTCTTACGCCGGCTAGTGAAAGCCACATCACCCTTACACATAATGCCAAGAAACTGAAAACTGAAAAAAAAAATAAACAAAAACGGCAAAATCATTCCTCATTAGGACTCCCATTACGCCTGAGTTGTTTATCTATATAACATGTTTCTCAAGTAATGTTTCTTGGAGGAGAACTTCCAGTTCCAGAAAGGGTTTCTGCAGGGGCATATGCTTCATTGTATTTTGATTTTCAGGTCTGCTCGATACAACAACTTAGAAACTTAAGGCGATGAATAATTTTTCTACTTCACGATATGCTGGTCGGTAGCTTAGTTTCAATTGAATTGCTAAGCAATATGACGTCATATTTACAGGACTAAAAAACCTCTTCGCAAATCGTCATCATGCAATGCATTATGGGATGACTAGGGTCACATCGGATAAATTTTGCAGTGACGAAAGCAATGACCTTCATCTTTTATCTTTAAAATGATCTCGTTTGGGAATGTCAGTCAACGCCACATATGTTTGCTCCCTTGCCTTCCCACAATGCATTGCATGATAAAGATTTGCGAAAAAGTCTGTTACATTCAGACACGTTTGACAGTGGTCAGTCAGCCGGGTTGATCACTATAGCAACTGGAACTGGGGCATTCCACGGCAGAGGCGCTTTTGGTTTTTCGTGTCTTTCTGGAGGTTGACTGCTATGAGTATCAACCTCGCCCCCATTCCCTTCGTTTCCGTCATTCTTTTTCCTATACAGCATATCTTGACTGACAATGCGACGACTACGTCGACAGAATATCGATCGCAATTCTTTCCTGAAGCGATGACTGGTGACTGAGTAGATGACGCAATTCACACCAGAATTGATGACAACGCATAATTTGGAGACGGCCATCGATTCTTCCATGTAGAACCATTCGGTGCCTTCGTAATCATTCAGCTGTTTGATGGTCAGCAAACACAGAGACAAACATTGCCAGGCAAGAAGACCGAGGAACGAGAATGTCACTGCTAGTAGCATGTACGTCACTGTCTTCTCTTGCTTCTGGCGAGCTCGCTTGATGGCTGTGCTTTTGTCGTTGTTGCTCCGAAGACGCTGTATGATAATCGAATTGGCAGCGACAATAATCATCCACGGTGTGACCACGAACAGTGCGCAATGCGACCAAAAGTTGTAGTCATGGGTCCCGCGACGTTCACCCAAGCTTGTCAGCTCCACACTCCAAGTTGAATTGGAGAGTTGCACAGGAGTGATTGTTAAAAAGTGTGGTAAGTTAACCAGGAAAGAGACCCCGACAATCAACAACACACTCAGTTTGTTTTGCACAGCAGTAACCGTGATTCGCCATAGAGGAAATACCACCATCATAAACCGTGTCAGAGTGACGGCTACGATGAACCACACACTGCACACGGCAAGGACGAAGAAGCCAGGAAACCCCACATAGGAATAGTAGATGGCATACCAGTGAGTTGTCAGAACACTCGAATATGCTGATGGCAGGGTGTAATTGAAGATATAGAGGAGCAAAATAAGGATATCTACAATTCCAAGTGCAATGAGAAAGAGACGAACTTCAAATGATTTGATTTTGTCCCTCCTGTACAATCGCCACCAAACAAGCAGAGATACAGCGTTGACTAGAATTGGAAGAAGAAAGTTCCAAACAGAACATGTCGTAGTACTTTCTGATAGAACCTACAATCTCGGACAAAATATCCGGAGTGCACTGAATTTCACGAATGAGGAAGGATGGAGATGGCGACAGGATATTGCAGTGGGTGAACAAATTGAATTTGATCAGAGAGTAAGGTTTTATTCATTTGATCTGATATATTTTGTCCAAGATTGTAACCGCCTTTATTCAGGACCCAAGAGCACATAGCGGAGTTCCGGCGCTGAAATTGCTGAGGGGCTCTTGTATTTTTCATTCGTCAATAAAAGGTAACACAATTATGAAATACAAAGCTGAAGTTGTGTGTAAAAGGTCCCAAAATTCCATCATGTCGTATGACTTTCTTCTTGGAATTTCGCTCAAACTGCTTTGCAAATATAGCATGGCTCACTACTCCAAGCAAGTCATTGGGAGACAGCAAAGTCAATACAAAACGTGAAGACGAAATCTGACTTACCCAAAATACCGATTCCTGCGAACGTCGCTCCGATCGGGACGTTGATAACCCAGGACGACGTGTCACGGAGATACTGTGTGAAGAAATCAAAATGCGAAAATGAACAAGTTCCTCGAGTAATTTAAATTCCAAAACATTTAAAAACAACCAAATTCTTTTAGAACTAAATTTGAACTTGGTCAGCATTCACTTTAAGGGATACGTGGAGCAAATCAAAAAACAATTTTCGCGATAAACATGTGGAAATGACTTGCCGAAAATTTATCGAAAATAGACCCTTTTATAATAGACCCGTTTTTACAGACCCGTTTTTACAGACCCGTTTATAATAGACCCGTTTATAATAGACCCGTTATTAGAAACCAGCTACTGCAGCTTCACAAAATTTATGAAATTTTAACTAGCTGAATAAAAAAAGAAAGAAAAAAAGTCAAAAAAAGAAAAAAAGTATTGCATGAAGAAAGTTGTTGTTTACTTTATTGCATGAAAATTTCGCGGTCATTTTAATTTCGCGGTTTTTTTCGGTCAAAATTACATTTAGCGGCATTATAATTTCGCGGTTCAGGCAAAAATGCGAACTTCGCCGCCTTTCAATTTCGCCGTCGAAGTGAAAAATAATACGGAAACAGCTTGTATATTCTCAAATAATGCATTTTTCATTCGTTTTTGACTAAACATAAACAAGGAAAACATTTTATAGTTTAAACACGGAGTTTTGGTGCATTTAAATTTCGCAGTTCCCCAAATACAATTTTTCGCGACATTTTAATTTCGCGGTTTTATGAGCTCGACCGCGAAACCGCGGAATTTTCATGCCGCGAAATTTTCATGCAATAAAGTACTTTCCAACAGAGTCAAACCTATTGAAACATTGAAATCTGAACGCATTTGTAACATAGAAATCAAAATCACTATGATCGTAGTTTTCTTGCAGTGGCTTGCATGTTGTGCTTCGCAGACGTATAACATACTGTTGCTGACCAGCTTTTTACAATTTAGAAACCAAATAAAAAACTTTTTCTAGTAAAATCTCAACCAGTTTAAGGCGCGTGATTGGCTCACTAGAAAAATTGCAGCAGCAAGTTATAACAGATATTTCAGCAATTTGTCATCATGCGCTGCATTGTGGGATGGCCATGGGGTCCTTTTCTAATTATCAGGTTCGCAATCAGCAGGTATTTGAGTCAGCACTTTGACTTCGAACTGTCTGCCACCACAACAGCGGCATGTGCCTCGTAGCCATCCCACAATGCATTGCATGACGATTTGCGACAAACGCTATCGATCGATACTGAGCTTGCTATCCAATTTTTCGCATTTGATTACAATACTCTTAAAAAGAAGTTGCTTGGTGTATTCTCGATACTCACATGTCTCAGAACTAACATCGCCAGCCAAATTTCTTCTTCGGATCAGATCTTTTCGGGACAACCTTTCTGAAGCTCAGATATCGATTTTTCTCCACTCACGTACTCTAATATCCATTTTGAACTGAAGGGAACAAAAGAAATATTGTTATGCAAAATAGCTTCCATATGCTTTTCCGACAAGAGCAGTCGTCCGACTCACCTTGACTGAGTAAACGTGCTTCAGAAACAAAGGAAATTTACTAACCATCAATTTACTAAAATTTTCAGATTCAAGCACTCTTTCCAATACACAGCTGTACCCAAAGTTCGCACAATTGG
>JAOBRC010399346.1:0-12406 GCA_027575255.1 Scolionema suvaense
GAAATCTCTTCATCTGGCAAAATCGACTGGAAACCCAAAAACGAAACCTAGCCTATCTTATTCAGTATTAAAAACTACGAAAAACCACCAAAAACGGGTTTAAAATATGTAGCGGGAAAAATTCTACGTGGATCGTAGCACGAAAGTGGCGGAATCCGCCCCCCCTCCCCGGCCTGAATAGGGTTAAGTTGAGGAGGTGAGTCAACTCTTGGATGGAAATTTGAACTCAAATGAAAAGCATGTTTTGATAAATTCAATTTAATTGACGAAGAAATCGCAACTAATTTCAGTTGTATTGATAGCTAGCAGTAACATCCGTGAACTTTCATTCTTGTGCACACTCCCACAAACAAATTTCATTGTGGGAGGTTTTTGAAAGTGAATAGCTACAGCTACAAGAGATGTAACTCTGTGTTACATTCCATTTGTCCTTAAATGCATATATAGGATGGCATGCTTACCAGTCAGATTTAAAGACTAAATGCATTCGGTACTATCTGCGTCTCAAACTTAAACTCGTTCACCAAGCGTTTCCTTTTGGACACAACTGCATTTTGTTTTAAATGAAGCTATTCAAACACGCTTAAGATTTAAACCTTGTCATTCAGAATCAGCAAAATGCGTCTACGCCATGCATTACAAGTTTAACATTGAAATTAAGAAACATATAAAATCGCTGATTGGGTAAAAAATGTAAAATGCTTCCTGGAGGAACAGCTACATTATTGACATTGAATACACACCACCCTAAATCAGGTAGTGAAGTATGCAGAGGCAGTAGCAAGTGCATAACACCGAGGCATTATGAATGTCACAACAACAAAGGTTCAGTTTGTGAAGAGTGGCACGCATTAGATTATTCAGCTGTTTTCCTCCTCTTACCGGACAAAAGCTAAGTTGATGGCCTGGATAGCTCCAGAATGATTTGAAGATAAACGTAACGACCATGGGCAGGTCCCCATCTATGAGAAGACACTCAGCAATTTAAGATGGTTATTACCACCACATAACGACTCTGGTCTCGAATTAATCTTCTAGATAGGTTACACAGCAGACAATATCGACAATTAAAAGCTCTGTTCCAGAAGCACTATGTCTATAAGCTTAAGACTACACACTCATCCACACTTCATCTCATATCTTCCTAAGGAACTATGTAGATTATTCTTGATCACATTTGAGTACTTTCTAGTGCAAACCAAGGACTGCAACTACTAGCAGCTTCTATACACTTCTATACACTTATGTCTTATACACTGTCTTCACCAATTTCCATCCAGCAACAAGTCCACTGTACTTCAATTAATGACAGCCACTAGGCAATGAATTTTTTCCTAGTCTGATATGGCTCCAGCGAAGTGCAAATCACAATTGAAACTCAATACGAACTACAATACAGGGGTAATACTAACATTGGAAATGAAAATTGCTTCCACAATTTATTACAAAAGGGGATGCTCATTCATTTGTTTGTTAAACTTCCTGCTTGCTTGTTTGCAACAGCTTCACTGCAAACAAGCAAACAGATACAGTCATTGATGGCCTCAACAACATTTTGTGGAAACTTCAAGACAGAGAGAAATAAGCACAAAATGATGTATTGCATGCAGCGCAAAACTTGAAGTAGGATGGAGCTCAATACACCTTTTCACAGTTTCGCAAAGCATATGCGCGCCCAGGTTTGACTCTTAGCAACGATCTTAGCAACCAGAAATTGGATGTAAACAACATGCATATATGGTGGGAGTTTAACAAGTTAGCAAACGTCCATATAAAAGTATCATCTGTCTGACACAAATTTATGGATTTGAAACTGATTTAATAGCATCAGTGGTTCAGTGCATGGATTGAAGAAGTTAACTTACTTGTGCCCGGTTCTACTATGCAGCATCTTTGTGAATCCAAAGATTGGTAAGCTAACAAGGCAAATTGAAATCGCTAGCAAATGTCCGCCCTTCCCATCCGTTCCTCAGCTTCATCCTGCTATGCCGCTCTCAATTCTGTGGTAGAATGAGTTTTTGGAAACAGTGCATGAGATACCCGTTGACAGGGCAAGTCCAGAACTGTTCTCATGAGCAAGAGAAACTCTGATTGGTCAAATTCATAATGGAATTTTCCTTCACTAGACCACACTGCCATTTTACTGGCTACTTTTGGAGCAGCTGATGCAACTTTTTTCTTTTCTAATCAATCAAAGGGGCCTGCCCCATATGCAACCTATCATTTGATTGGTGCTCCATATTGAAGTTCATTTCACATTCTGATGTAAATTAATGGATATATGTTCATTTCATGTAAAGGGCACGTGCTCATCGTTCCCGTAACTGTAATATTTGACAAGCATTTCTGCTAAATGCAGGTCTACCACGCACATTTTCTTAGCATGTACGCTTTGGGAAAGGGGATTCTGTCTTTCTCTCATCTACATTTTACTCCAACTAGTAAGGACAGAAGCCACAGGAGGCAGTTACGACAAAACATGTAACAATCGATTGTGTATGTATTGATATTGTTTTGGGGAAGTAAGACTACTGGTTGAGAAACCACTTTTAGCAAGAATGCGAAGCTTCACCTTTATTTGCAGAGTTAGGCGAAGCTTGGCAGCAAAATGCTTGATTAATAATCATCTTCATTGTGGACAACGGAGAACTTTGTTAAGTCTCCTATATATTTACGCACGTGAAAGGAACTGCTCCAATATGTACTTACACCCGCGCCCTTGTTGTTCATCCAGGTTGATTGGATGAATAAAACTTCATATTCGCTATTTATAATTTAGAAATATAACTTATATCAATCTGGTGCTGCATCTTTGGCAAACCCAAAAGTGTTGGTTGAACTACATAGGATCCTTGATTTTTTAATCTTTAAAGTGTTTGTCTACATCGCATTCTCACAGGAAGTGCTTAAATCATCCAGTGAATTGACCGGCAACCAATTAGATGCCGCGATTCAGAGCGCATGAAATTTAACTGTAAAAAGATGTATTAAAACAATTGCTAAAAGATGATTTCCGAGAAGCTCCAATGCAAAAACGTCATTAGAAAAGCAGTTGTAGATAGCTGTATAGCCACTTCAGAATCATCGGCTTTTATAAAACATTTAATTCCATAGCAAATTGAAACAAAACCAATTGACACTAAGATATTCTACTTGTTTGAGCACCAGACTTCTTGAAGAAAAGCAGAAGCAGATATCAGAAGTGAAAAAAATACTTTGCACATGCTTACAAGCATCTAGCAGCTGCAGCTTGACATGTAAAATGCACAGATTCACCTTCGTAAACATCAGAGTGGGATGGCTTGATTTCACCAAATACAATTGAACTATTCAAGCAACGTCGATCTTTCAAAGGATCTGTCAAGGACAACAACAGATAAGAATTAAGCATTTCAATTTAAGGAACAATGCTGAGTGTAGAGCCGAAGACATGTAACCTATTGCACGCAAAAAAACAATGTGTACCCAAGCAATTGTTCCTACAAAAAGCCCCTCATGTACGCCTCTTCCAGGCATTTATCCAGGTACTTCAAACTACCACCGGGTTTTATGGGAAAATTGAGTTTTGTCATTTTTGAAACGCCGAATTGATGCACATCCAAGTAAGTCCCAGGTAAGACACAGTAAGCCACGGATATTTTACTTCTTGAAACTGGATGGATCTTTGGGGAAGATGATACAATACCATGGAGAGTGTCCACTTCAGCATAGTATGTAAAGCACTGGAAGTACAGAAGAATATAACATAATGGAATATTACGGATAGAGTTGCCAAGTATATGATTACTTTATTGTATCATTCAATAAAAGTCACTTACAGTTTTAAACCTCTCAAGATTGAGTTCCTACCAACGTTTACCGGGGGTAGAAAAGTGCTTGGATAAATTACCTGTTCTTTCCTGTTCATCTGCCCTTCTCCCAAAATTAAATCAATGCACATTTTATCAAAGGTTTTCTGGAGCTGCAAATTAGAGAACAAAATGTTTCAAATAAAAATACTTCTTTTCTCTGAAAAAAACATTAACATAATTATATACGCAGCAACTTTATCGTCAATCTAACATCCCACCATGTGAGCTGATAGAGAAAAAGTTTACCATTTTAAAGCTGATTAATTATCTTTTGATAAGAACTGGTCTAGAATACGACATAATGTGCTTTTCTTTCCTAATCTCCTATAGCAGAGAATGTCTTGATTATGCGCCGCATTATGCAACCTAACATGTGACTCGGATGCTGATGTGGAAGCCTGTTGAAGTGCTGATGTCGGCTGCTGCTCTTCTCTCCATGCATGTAAGGTTTAATCAAGGTCAGGGGTTATTTAAAAAGAAGTGTAAAAACTGCAGTATTAAGGAGTGGGCACTTATTTCAGGGCTACACTCAATCAAGGGTTTATGACACTGTATCTAGCCACTCAATCCATCCTTTGAAACAGGCAATCAGACATGCAAATCCAGTCAAAATTAGAATGTGAACATACATCATCTCCCTTTCGATGTATAAATGCTATCGCCGCAGCCATAGAAGCAGCATAGTTTCTGAGTGGAGCATCTAGAGCCCCCTCCTAGCTACTGTTTGTATCCTAATTTTTTCAGTTACCAATGGCAGGTTCATCATACACATCCCGGGCGGGGGAAGAGGTATGGAATTCATCCCTTTCATGTTTTCTTATGTGCAAAATTTTTCTGCGCAGCCCGAAGGGCTTGGTTTTTGTTGACTTTTCCACATATTTACCTAGCTTTCAATTCAAACAAATTTGGCAGTAACATCAACCCAACTTCTTGAGACATCAAATTGTTTTGAGCAACTGTTGGAGAATGTACCTGTCAATGATCACTTGTACCACATAAATAGAAAAAATTCCGATGCAACACACGAAGGGAACTTGTAGAGCTGAAATAGTTGCAGATTCCTTCTCTGCTCATCGCTTCATTATTACTCAGTGATAGGTTTTACTGAGCCCCTACCTATCTTAGCCTTTAGGGATTTCACACTTACTAGTAGCAGCCGGTGGGATTCGAACTCTCCACTTAATGTGCATAAGGCGCCTGTGCTACCACTGAGCCATTCCAGAGCCCTGAAATAGTGGTATGAGATGTTCTTCTTTGTTTCTACCCAGTTTCATGAGTGTAGCACAATTATGAAAGAAGCTAGCAGGTGGTTTCCCACTCCATACTATAAACCTTAATGCCATGTCAATGATCACCCGTGCAATGCAAATACAATACACCAAGGACATTTCCACTCCTGAAATAGTATTATGAGACTTTCTTCTTTGTCTCTACCAGGTTTGAGACAGTGGCATCAATATTATGGGGTGGAATCTATCCCCCCATGTTCCCTTCTACCCGAAAAAGCCGATTCTCCATGGAGTTAAGGGAAAATCTCACTTTAATTTGGGCCATGTCGAACTATTCTGGCAATTTTTCCGACTTTCCTTAAACATTCACACACAAATCCATATCCTAGCCTGTTCTTCAAAATGTTCAAAACTTGCCACGCTTTGAAGTTAACAGAAAAAGAGGAAGGCAGGAACATTTGGTGACCCAGCAGGACAAAACACTCAT
This sequence comes from Scolionema suvaense, assembly GCA_027575255.1. Taxonomy (NCBI): domain Eukaryota; kingdom Metazoa; phylum Cnidaria; class Hydrozoa; order Limnomedusae; family Olindiidae; genus Scolionema; species Scolionema suvaense. The sequence goes on from JAOBRC010399346.1 coordinate 5,568, forward strand.
GTTAGTTTAAAAGGTCATATATAAAGCCCTTCCTCCCATAGCAGTAGGCGAAGCAAGGCTGTCAATGAGAAGCACGCAATACCTAATTACGTCAAATTATGCCGCGTACTTAATTATGCCGCACCTTCAAAAATGCGGCTTAATAAAAACGCGGCTTAATTTAATGGTGCGGCTTAATAGACCGCGGCTTATTTAAAAACCAGGCAAGTTACAGAGAAACTCAAATGCTGTTGAGTGACTTTATTCAATACACGATATCACTGTTCACTTTCATCATCACTACTTTCTACCTTGGCATTAAAATATCCTTGCTTTTATCATCATAGTTGTAAAACTCCATCCGTTCTACCTTTTTCTTCAGTATCAAGTAACTCCTGCGGCTTAGTTAAAACCTCACAAACTCCTAATTTTTTCATAGTGCGGCTTAAATTGACGTAATAAGGTAGCCTATGCAGTTCTAGAATATGAAGCAATAGCATGTCACATGGCCTCTATAGCACATCTCAGATATGAGGTATTTTGGTATGAATACGCCTCAAGGCCATAGTTGGTCATAATCTTGCAGCAAGGCACTCTTCTTCAGCTCAAGCCATTCACACGGTAAGAAATCATAAAAAAAGTTACCTTTGTCCCTTAACCCCTTAACTGCGTTTGACGGATATATCCGTTAGAGCCGTTTGGCCGTAACGTGCGTTTGATGGATATACCCGTCGCTGCACTGCTACTCTAAAGACGGCACTTGCCGCGTCAAATGACCTCCAGAGCCACATGCTTATACAGTGAACTGTGTAATGCGGTGCTGGTCTGCGTTTTACCAATTCGTTTGAGCTGAAAGCGGGCTCACCTTGAGAGCATTCTCGAAAACAAACATGGAGGATGCTAGCGATGGCGATTCTCTATATAATCTCTCTTAGTCTATGACAAGTTGTTTCATGCATTTTCGCGGATAAAGAAGGCCGTATGCGAACAGGTATGAGCTTCCTGCATTTCTATACATATTTTCTTCAGTTTTCAAGCATTGCTTAGGCTCGAGAGATACCTTGTGAAGCAGGGTATTGAAATATCAGTTTTTGACTTTTCTATGGGAATTAAATACGGAAATAAATGATAGATAGCTGAAATCGTGCGACAGTTAAGGGGTTAATATAACACACCTCAAGTAAACACGGCGAGTGATTACAGCACAACCTTTAAAATATTCAGTGACAAGCTTGATGATGCATGTGCTAGAAATGCCTTAATTAAGTTTCAATTTTAAATTTTAAAAAAATGGTGTTTCAATAACACAATATCATCAAATGACAAGCAAAAGATTTAGATGCAAGCAAAAATCAGAACAACACCTCAGAAAGTTCATACATTACCTACAACTGATACTTCAGCAACCAGCAATAAAACTACTCGACCCAAGTACGAATTAGAAACTTTCAGTTGAAACACAGTCTTATCATACTCCGGTATATCAACTGATGGTACAAAGAAGCTCCCATTCGCAAGGAAAAAGTCATCATCAGAAATCTGCTCTTCTATTCCACTTGACATTCTAGTTTTTGTCCAATTATATGGAAGCTCTTTGGGAACAGATCTGTAATTCGGCATAGGAATGATTAGATGTCGGCCTTCTTGCAACACATATTTAATCACCTTCGGATGCTTCACAACTTCAAGATCTATGATACGAGGTGATCAATACACAATAACAATCAATGACTAAAAAATACCGTTGAAAAGGATCTGCAGTCAAATATACATTGGTTTATGCAATGCAGAAGTCAAAACAACAACCTATATACAAAGGAAAATGATGCAAAAAACACAATAAGGATAGACAGTGACAATGGCATTTAGATAATTGATGTTACGCTTAAGAGAGCAAAGAAATTCAGAGCATCTCTCTTCAGCCCTAACAGTACAGCCCCCCAAACATTTTGAAGAAATAAAGACTTAGACTTTATTAATCAATTGCAGCTACTTTTGGTCCGTAAAAGCCAAAAAATGCAAACAAAGAGAAGGCAATAGTATTCTTTGATAAAGTAACTGATATATATTATAAAGATCCGACCAGGAGTGAGATCCTCAGGTTGCCTGGCAAAAATTTCCAGACATCATCAAGTTTGTCATTGGTTGACTAGCTAGATTTCGCTGATGGTGCGAATTTTAGGTCTCAGTCTCCTTGAATGATTTCAACTGGCTCCTAGCATACATCAAATGATCATAAACCATGAATTGGTAGGCTTTTACCCCCTTTCTTAGCCAATTTTTCATCAAAACCCGCCAACATTGGCCAAAAATGACATCGGTCAGTAAAAGCATTGAGCCTCCTGCTTGTGGCATAGTCCAACAACGCCAACTATTATTGGTGCGTTGGAATGCCCATGGAAAGTTAGCAGCACTGCCACAGTTTTTGGGCTTATTGCTGCAGCAAAACCATGTTTGATAGAAAAATCCAACACCTCCCCCCCTCCCGACACCCAACTGCTTACGGTTAACTTGGATAGAGAACACTATGTCATGACTGACTTTCTTCAGAAATCTTGCTGAATGTGATCATCATAGATATGTCAGTCACAATCCAACACGGCATTAAGTAACAACACTGCTTTGACATCACACGAAATAATAAACTTGATTTTGACTTTCTACGATAATTGTAATGGTCATAACAGCACTGATGGAGTGGTTCTCGTAATACGAAGTTTAATATTGATTGTATTGATTATTGATGCTCTCATGTGTGATGTCGATTTTAAAGGGGAAGTATCCGATAGGCGTCTGAAAATAACAGTTAATATTTAGAAAAAACAACTGCAATTATAAGGGCTTGACCAGGATCTGAAGGGGTAGATAACGAAGTTCAAGAATTGGGCATGAAGATGAAGACAACTTTCTTTTTGTAGTGCCATGGCCGAAATACTTTTGATTTAGAGTCCTAGTAGCAATAGTGTTGCTTTGCATAGATAAGCATAAATCTTTAAGAAATAAGACGACTTGTTGTTTATCCCAGAATAGAACATGCTACAGTCATGAAACAGGGGGTGGGGGGGGGGGGGGTGGTGGAGGGGGGGTAAGTAGTTCTTAGCAGGAATGCGTCAAAAATATTCCACTGATCTCTGTCATTTAGTCCACGCCTCCAGGGTTTCCTTGCGAGAAAAAAGAAGTTTAAGCTTGGATAGGCAAATATGAGAGAACGAGGTCATGTAAATTGATACCATTTCGTGGAAGGTAGAAGTGAAGCCAGGGGCACAATGGACATGAACTTCCACAGTGTTTGACAAAATTCTTAAGCCATTCGTCAAGTTGATACGGCAGCCTGGAGATAGCACTGGACATTATGGTTGAAAGCAAACTACTGCACTAATAGTTAGTTCACAAGAAAATGTTATTTCCTGTCCTGCATGCCATAAATCAAAAAAGCAAAGTAAGAGAGAATCTTCATCGTTTGGATAAAACAGTGAGGATCCATAGAACTAGTGGAGTCCCGAAAAGGTAATTAAGGATATTTGTGTTAGATCAAACTTATGCAACAAAAATTCAAACAAAAACAAACGAAGCATTCTGCAAATATTGTTCAACAAAATCCAATTGCAATCATTCACCAATATCTTTTGACACAAAAATGGGCACACCGAAACCCAGCAAACTGTAACATAAATACAGCACCTAACATTCACACCAAAAATTAAACAAAATTAAGTGCTGTTAAATTTGACAAACTCCCAAAATGACCATTTTGGGGTATAAATTGTCACCCACAAGCCGAAGGAGAGTTTTCCCAGGCAGGGGATGTTGAAGCACCCTCTTATCACTGACCCATAACATAATGCTTGGAACATGGATCGACATGCTTGAGTTGAAAATTCTTTAGCTGACTAAACCACATATAATATTGAGGCCAGAAACATGTGGTGTTCGTACTACAGGATACAACTTTTATTAACTCAATGCTATTCATCTGGAATAACTCATTCACTGGCCCAATATGCACATGCTATGAAACGCTATTACTAATATACTAATGCATAAACAAATGTAAAGATTCAACACAAAACTCATAACTACCATCACAAATACAACAAGCAGATTCCACAGGTTCCAGACATATTTCAACTAGGTTTGGTAGATAGCATCATACTACAGAATTGCAAAGTTATAAGAGAAGCAGTTCACCAAACATTTAGTTCTACAAATTGGTTTTCTGAACAGCATAAACAAAATTTCAGCTCAATACACCAGTGCCAAGAATCCTGCGTCTGCTCGGTAAGAGTGCTTACCTACAAAAATTTAGTTTGTCAAAGCCAAGTTTCTCACAACATTCAGATGGGTGGCTACTGAATCTTCTAGTACTAGCCCATTGACACATAATTCAAATCAAATAAATCACGATGGGTCACCTTGAAAAAAATTTAAATGCCAAAAGTTTTGAACGTTATTACTTTCCGACAAAAAAATGTCAGAAACTAATAACATCCAAAATTTTTTTGCTGTCCGAAATTTTTAACATCTGAAATATCCATAGTTCCAACCCTATCAGCAAATATCAAATATTAGTTTCAAAATCATTTTCGAATACCAGTCATCATTATCATCATCCACAAATGGTACGCAAAAGAAGTCACGGAATGTCTAAAATACGGGAAAGATGTCCATGAAATTGACATCAACACCAAATTCATTGGTTAGTCAGTCTCTACAATGAAATGTGCAACTCCCAGGATATGATTATCTTCACATTTGAAAACGCACACATTATGGAAGCAATCATCAGTCACAGCATTCTGACTTAAGATCCTTTCATATCTGTACTGTAGTTATTACTCAGAAAAGAATATAGAAGTCATGTACTATGCCTGATCATCTCTATTTTATAGTTCCGTGAGAGAAAAAATTCCACTTACAGAACCATCTGAAATTTGTCTGAAAATTAAGTAGAAAATCGTCCGAAACTATTTTGTCCATAACTTTTTACATTTAATGTACATGCTTCATTCATGCTTCTATAGCAGCAGAAGACTGAAATGGTTGGTACCACTGCGGTGATATGTTTCACTCCTTGCAAGTTATAGACCCAAAAAACTCTAGTGAATAGGGAAGGAATCAATCTGATATCTGCTAAACACAAAAACCTACCTGCAATTTCAACAACTGCTTCACGACTTAAAATAGAACCAAATTTGTTGGTCACAAGGCATCTGACATTCAGAGGAACCATAGTAAAATCTATTTTCTTTATCAGTAAATTTCCAGAACTTGAGATCGTAATCTTGGTAGATGGTAGAACGTAAGTTGAGTTATTCCGAAGCCACTCATAATATATGGGCCCATCATTCATGTCATACTGAACGCGGCAATTCAAAGTGACGTCCTCATGCAACAATACCACTTTGGATTCAGGTTGCAATATGAATTCCATACTAGCACCTGTCGAAAACGAAGATATGAGTTGCATGCTAAAAAGCCCACAACAAAAAAAATAACCTAACTGGGTATAATGCTGTAAGCCTATTGGTGCTTATTAAACAGAAAATCTTCTACCATTCGGCCAATTCAAACAGGGGCTTACGATCATTCAAATCACCTCTGACTTGAAACCTACAAAGCAAAGAAACTCAACATCAACCAGTACAATTGAGAATGTCTTTGCAATAGTGACTGCTATACAAAAACAGACATAGCATGAAGAAACATCCAATATGTTATTAAGCCATGTTAAAGGAGAACTAATGGCAACAAAAAAAATTAGCTCAAATGTTAGAAACATGCATGAAGATTCATTTTGTAACAGTTTTGCTTCCCTATTGCATTTTTTATGCTGTCATAATTGAATTTCAATGTCACTTTTATGGTACACTCTCCATTTTAGAGGCTCGGCAGAGTGGGAAGGTTTAGGTTCAAGTATCGTGATAAGTCAGTAATGTCAAAACCGTTCCAGCAACACAACTTATAAAAGGAAAACATACTGCGAAATGCTGAGCTAGACTGATTGTCTAACGCCAAAACGAAAAAATATGGTCCTACTATTCTCTTCTCACTGTAAAGAACTGAAAATGGTCAAAGAAAAATATCTTGAAGCTACCACTTCACGCAAAATAGATTTTGAACATAGCTTCATGCAAGTACACACTTCTCTTACATCTACTGCTTGCCAGTAAAAAGCAAACAAAGAAGCAAGAAAAAAATCGTTTCATCGATCGCGAAATCTACATTCGAAACCAATTAATAAACAGCCCGTCGTAACTTTCGGTTTGATAACGCGGTTTCTATTTCTAATGCCAGTATTACGATGAATGATAGTTCATAGTAGGCAAGTCACATTTCTGTACCAATACATAAACGTAATCTTCTGAATCTGCATGCGTGGTTCTGCAGGCTCGTTGGGTGCCTGTTGAGACAGATTAGGTTGTGAACATAGATTGATGTTATTTCTAATTGCAGAGCGAGGCTTGAATTGGTATACAGCTATAAAGGCCTAGTTTTGTAGACTCTGGAAATCACAAAATCTGAATTTTTGCAACACTGAAAAATACCCGGAGCATTGGGGGTCAACGAAGAATGCCTGCACTCGGCGGCCCCAGCACATCATCAGATGACTGAATTCTTCACTGTCTAGCTGGAGGTGCTCGAGTAAGGGGGGAAGCGGATTATTCTGCCATCTTACACAGGAAAAAATTCCAAAATATCACGGTGAGAAAAATGGGTGTGAAATAGCCGAATCTCACCCCTTTTTATCACCGTGAGAAAGTGCCGATTTATCACGGTGCACTACAGTGAAATCTGGCCGTGAGAAATGTGAAACTTCTCCGGTGAGATTATCGTAATTGTCACGGTGCAAGAGCCAGTTA
>JAOBRC010399457.1:0-12402 GCA_027575255.1 Scolionema suvaense
TCACGATGCTTCATTAAACATGGGTCGATTTTCGATTTTGGGGCCGCACGTCCCCGTCACTTTACAAGTCAAGTACCACCACCCCACCCCCCCGGGATCTTACAACTGTGTAATGAGCCGGTATACCTAATTTGGAATGATTTCATTGAGTAGAACTGGAGTTATTAAAATTTTAATTGCGAAAAGGTAGAATCTTAGAATTTCAGCACCCCTGATTCCTGAAGTTCTCAGTTTTTCGTTGATTTGTCCCCCTCCAGCTCAACGAAATTTGATAAACGACCACACTGAGTTCGTCTACTGAAAGAGATTACTTCATTGCAAAACGATTTACACGGTCGCAGAGCATAAACAGAGGTTGGTAAGGATGACACATGACTGATTTTTTCGCTGTAAGAATTGATTGAAAGAATCTGCGTTGCAATCGAATCTTTGTGTTACGCGTTGCAATCTAATCCTTTGAATCGCGTTCACTTGTCACCAGCCTGCTTGTTAATCCTGCTGCTTGTTTACTTGTCTGAACACTGGTTGTTTTCATGTGTGGAAAGCATTGTTCCTCATACTCGACTGACATTTGATTGAACTGTCGTCATCTCTACGCAAACAACGGTTGGAGAAAGACTTGAGTCTCCTTTTGCTGTATGCACCTAGCTGTAATCTACAATATATACATATACTCCCTTCATATCGATGCTGGCGCAGTAAATGATGAAAGAATATTCGATGTTGAAGGAGTGAGTTTTTGAAACACTCATCTTAGTTACTGCGTTCGGAACATGGACAAAACATTATAATTTATGGTACGTGTATATCTACATCTTAACTAAATTACAAGCTGAAAATGAACTGATCCTGCATAAGAACACACACAAACAGAGCAATTGATTGGGACGACATCGTGCTACTCAAATATGAGGAATGATCGTAAGTTGTGTTTTAACCTTTTAAAAATTTTTTGGTAGGTCTATATTATGCTTAGCAACGCTTCTTACCAGCTGTTTTCCTTTTTGCTTTTTTCTTTGTGCTTTTGCTTGTTATGTTTTTTGTTTTTCAAACTTTTTACTGACTGTTTCTCATTCAGCACGCTTCTTGTTTCTTTTCCTACTTTGACTTGTTTTCTTAAGGTTGCTATTGGTAGCGTCAACGATTGCTGTGTTTTGCTACTGTGTATTGATCAGCCGATTGCTGTTGGTAATTTATCCAGTTGTTGGAAACTGTTATGTATTTCTAGCCTCTTTTTCTAGCCACTTAGTATCCAGCGTGGATATTCCTCATCTACTAAGTACACTCCATAACACAGGACAAGAACGAACGTGTAGTATTGTATTTGCCGGGCATTTCCCGCAGGCTTATCCCAATCGATAACAATTTTCCCTTTGTGCACTCAGGTAAGATCTCCGTGGTCAGTATTGGGTAACTGCGTTTCAACTCTTAGGAGCTAAAATTTTAAGTAGAGTCTTGTAACAACTACACGGACTAGGAAATGGTCAATTTACCACTCTACATGCAGTGTAGAAGAATTTCAGAGGATTAAAGGGTGATTTTTCATTTCATATTAGTCGGGTGTGCATGTGCATGAGTTGTAATTTTGTTTGTGTGTTTTGCAATTAGAGTCGGAACGTAACGACAATGTACGTGAATTGTGATAAGGAGGCTGTCATGCTTACGTATGTCTGTGGATACCCAAGAAAAAGAGATAATCTTTTCCAGACTGTTCGGCCCCACTTTCTTCATCAGGGGGTGGGATTTTTCATGACCACCATGGCTGAGCGGCCTCATGTCTGAAACATGCTGCCACCTTCAGCCTTACTTTCCCTCAAATAACTTTTGAACTAGCACGCTAATACTGGAAATTACTTCAAAATCATAAGATATATATAATAAAAAACATTCAAAGACATAGAACAGCTTATTTGGAAATTTTGTTCTGAGAAATCAGGATTTGAGCTTCGTTGTTTTTGAAAGTGACATGCCTTAGGGTATGAAAACTGCCAAGTGTCAATATATCACAAAGTTTTTAATAACTTCTGAAATACCAAACCAAATATCGTAATCTGCTTAGGGCACATGGAGAGTAGTGAAACGAATAAATAAAACAAGAATCCACATACAACAAAGTATAGATGAGCCTCCAGGCTTAGATTTGTTTCCGACTGACCAACCTCCAACAGTGCGTGTGAGAGGACAACAATACAGCACTTTGCCATGAAATAGCAACTTTCACTCCACTTCAGGTGTTCAAATGCGGCGCGGAGGTATCTAAAGCTATGTCCTACCTTCGACGATAAACAGGCATGCACAGTGAATAAATGTGAAAGAGTTATTTGGAACTTGAGGCACCATTTTATTGACATAGGCAAAATCAGGCCAAAACAGGCTAAATAGTGCTGTCTTTGAGCGAGGGCTGTGAGACTTAAGAGCATCTTTTTTAGGTCTGTTTTTGCGCAGTACATAGAGGTAAGACTGTAGAACACGATTCTGAATTTGTTTTGGTGTACCGATTTTTTTTTTTTTTCTGCCGTGATGAACAAAGTTGAAGGCCCAAAGAGGGCCATTTTTACTGAAATTATGAATCGGCCAAAAATACTTCGCAACCTGAAAAATGTTAACAACAACATTTAGAGACAGTTAGAGTAGTCAAAAGATCTTGAAATATAAAGAAACCGTATCTAAATCGGTTCGAAAACACCGAAACGGCAAGATTTTTGGCGCGGAAAGTACCTCTGGAGAGAATGAGACATACCTTCCAAAATAATAATCCTCCGAAGCTGAAAACTCAACACGAATTAGTTATCATCTTGAACTTTCCATCAATTTGATAACAATTTGATTTTTCATAGCTACTCTGGATCAACACTTACTGCATTTGCTATCCACCTGTACGTGGCACGCATCTCTGAGTAAGCATGGCCGCTGGAGAAAGCAGTGATCACGAAAACAAATCGGCCAAGAAAGTTGATTGGATTAAGGCAACATAGCAAATTCCTGGTCATTCTCCCTAGAAAATTTGACTTTTCCAAGAAAAAAAATTAGTAAGACTACGCCAACATTAAAAAAAAGTGCTGCCTGCCCAGTGGCAGCGCTAGGATGAAGGAATCATAACCACAGTTCGTCGAAAATCATAAAGTAATGGTCCAATTATGACTACATTTCCTACTAATCCTGGTTTCAAAGATTTGCGGCTGCCGCACGAATCAGGAAAATTGAGGGTTGCAAATCAAGGACGTTGAGTGGGCTTTGCTTGAGTTACTTAGTGTTTGCGACTTTTGGAAACATTGATTTGGTAAATTCTACAATCAGTTTATGTGTTGCCCTTGTTGCCCTGATCATGGCGTCGAAAGAAGGTTGATAATATGGAATTGGTTTTATGCTATATGTTCTTATATCGGACGGTGAAGGATTCTGGTACAACCTATAAAAATCATTATTATAACTGTACTACTTCTCATGAAAATATATTCAAACATTCGTTGACCATGTTAAGGCAATCCATATTTGCGACATAATGACTACATTTTAAGGGTTCTTGCATTTGGCTGTTTAACATGACCCGTAATACACTAGGAACCGTAAACCGCTTGATAATTTTTTTTTTTGTAGAAAATGTGTTCACAACTAGGACAATGTGCAAACTTGGGATGGTCCAGGCAAAGGGCACTCTTCTACTTCAAGACATGAAAAATTGCGTATAAGTTTTACCTTTAGGAAACCTAGCCATTGGCCAATGAGAAAGGGGCAACAACGCAATGCATCTTTTGTCGAATAACAAACTAAGTATGAGCCATCGTTGTGCAGAATTCTTGACAGCCTTGAAATTTTACTAGTAGCAGTTTCTTATTGAGTTTCTTAATTATAAAAGTTTTATGAAGGATATTACAAGCCAAACAATGAATCCAAGTCAGAAAAAGTCACAAAAGATCTGTTATGCCACTGGAAGCAAATTGCTGGCATAGTGGTGGCTAAGTGACTAACGCGATCATAACTTTTTTGAATTTGCAAGATTTGATTGCTTTGTTAACTTTTGCCTTATCTTAGCCGGTTGCCTAAATTCCTGTATCAACGAGTTTCTTATACAAAAATGTGTAAATGTGCTTTGACCCATTCGCTAGGTCTGCTAACATTGGGCCCTAATGTCATGCAGCATGATAAAGAATCAACAAGATCTAGTGAAAACAATATCAAAGCAAAGCTACTAATTATGGTATGTATCGTAGCAACGGCAGGAAAGGATGCCAAGATCCAAATTCGTTTATTGCAATCTACACAGCATGAAAGCAGGTCACCGAGCCATCCACACAATTGGGAATTGAATTTGTAGTGACGTAACAAACTGCATTAGCGTACGAAGGTGAGCAGATTGTGAGACAAGATGAGTTTCTCGAGCAGTTTGCGAGTAGGCTAGTGCTTTGGATACAAGAGTGCATAAGCAAAGCTCAAAACAATGAAGTAATATTCCAAATGAAAAGAGTTGCAATGTTGAACAATACACACTTACATAAATTTATGCATGAAATTAATGGATTTCCAGAAAATCCAGCCGGACAATGACATAAAGGTCGATGATTTTCCATGTAACAATCAGCATTTGTTCCACAAGAACTCGAGTTGCATCGTGTTTGGCAGATGTCGTCAACACATGCTGCCTTGGTATCACACTCCGCATCTGCGGAGCATGCCCCTAAAGTAAAGACAGAAACATGTCTATCGTTGAGACACATCACGTAATACAATTTCATCTATTTACAAGACATCTGGAGCACTGGCACACGAAGAATTCTCAGAAAACATAAAAAAACTAAAAGCAACTCAAAAATAATTTTAGGAGAAAGCCCTTTAAAACTTGAATTCCATTAACCAGACGCTGTTGCGCCACTGGTGCACGAAAGTTGCACATCCTGCAACACACTGTTTCTATCAAGCCTCTTTGGAGATTGCGGAAAGTTTCGACGCAACTAGTTGACCATTGCACTTAATCATACTTACTGTTAATAACTTTCCTCCCCAGATTGCTCTGTCTTGTGCATATTTTATGAATGTCGCCTAAACTGAGTATATGCTTGAGGACTTTTTTCACATTCATTAACGCTCATATGAAATACCGTTCCAATTTCAGTCCATGCATTTTCTCCTATGTACTGTCTTTTAACCCTATCTCAGGCAGGGGGAGGGGGGGGGGGGAGGATGGCCTTTTTATCTCCTCGGCCAAATATCCTAAAAAAAACCCTTTTTTTGGCAACGTTTGACAACCAAGCTTTGCAGTATCCCAGAATTTATTGATACGTATTCTGACTAAGTTTGAAAAACTGCACCACCTGTATTTCAAAATGGGTCTGATAACATGTACTGCGTTCGTCGATTTTGCAAAGGTTTATAACACAGTCGACAACAACATCCTGCTTGATAAGCTAAAAGCGATCAACATCACTGGGAAAACACATTCGTTGATTAAGGGAATGTATATCGGCATAATATACTCCATTCAAGTTGCTACTGAGGGTCAATTTATCACCCAAGTGCTATGTCAAGGCTGTCCCGTCAGCCCTACACTCGCAAGCCTAAAATGCGGTATTTTTAATAGTAATGCCGATGGTCACCGGAATTCCAACCATTTATTCATTGATGGGCAATATCTGGAATTTGTACCTTGCGTTAAGTACCTTCAATCTCGGACAAAGAATTTGGCCACACCCTTCCCCACCTCTCTGAACAATGTTGAGTAGAGAAAAACTTTGTTTGGTGGGCAAGGGGGCCTTATTCTTCCTCAAATTAGGGTCATTCGAAAAATAAAGAAGGAAAGAAGAAAAGTCATTCAATGCATACTGTGACACAGCCATGCTACTCTGGGAACAGACACCCTAATGAAATATGTTATGTACAGAACTCCTTATTACATATGTTATTTAGTACATGAGGTAGAGTATTGGATTGATGGGATGGATTAACTGGATGGGATTGACATTATAAACATTGAGAAATATAATTTACATGCAGAGTGAGAGTTAATGTAGATTGTGAGTTTGCATGTGGAGTAGCTTACCACCAGTGGAACATCAGAGAAAACCAGTGTTAGAGAATGGTGAAGGTCAGACACATAGCAATAAGATCAGCATCTTGGAAAGGTTTTCAGTTATATTGCGAACAGGGATCGTTTAGAAGGGGGAAAGAAATGGGAACGTTTTTTGGAAAGATTTGAAAGAAACCTGCTGTAAAATGGGGTCGACCCCTCAAGATCAGACAAAAATTAGACAGCCCAAATGGCATTACTCATCTATGCAGGTGCGACCGTCGAAGATATTCATGATTCGTTGCCTGCAACAGAAAAACCAGCCTCAATAATAGATGACAACTGGACAGACTATCAAAAATCAAAGAAACGCCTAAACCAATACTTTCTTCCACGGACGTCCAGTGACTTTGCTCTTTTCGAACTTATGAAAATCAAACCGGAACCTGGAGAACGAACAAAGTACTATGCAGCCCGGATAAGAAAGGCAGTGATAAATGCAGCTTTGCAGACTGGAGTGCTGAAAAAAATTATTAAGTGCCTAATAATAAGCAATTTGGAGGACGAGCAGCTGAGACTTAGCTTTCTGCAAAAAGACCTCACATTAGACCAGGTGCTAGCAAAAGCTTAGAAAAAGGAGGATGCTCAAGCAATGAGCAAAGCCATGGCAGCAGAGGATAAAGCAACTACTAACAGGGTCCCATCCAAATACATTGATACACGAAAGCTACTGGGGAAAGAATGTCGAGATAAGCCAAATACAAAAACAATGGAAGCTGCCTGCAAGCCAGAGAAACAAGCCAGAGAAACAAGCCAGAAAAAGATGCAGAGTTCCAAAAGATGCACATGATGTGGGTTTAGTGAACACTATAGCCGAACTGACAGTCCAGAATATGGCAAGAAGTGTGACTTTTGCAAACAGCCTGGCCACTTTGCAAAAGTCTGTTTTTGGAAAATTGTTAGCCAAATACAAGCAGACTCATGGCACAATGAATTAACTGAAAATTTAGACACTGATAACGATCAGTGCAATTTATTAGACATGAACATGCATCAAGCACACGCAGCTGAACCACAACAGGAGGAAAGAATACACAAGATACGCACCAAACCTTCACTCGTCAAGATAAAAACCAATGGGAAGAAAGTCCTGTGTGCAACCAGATACTGGCGCCACTAGAGATACATGGAGCGCACAACATGTAACCCGGTTTCAACGTGAAAAAGTCATGCTCAAACAGTCAAAAATCATGATCGACGAGAATGTGAAGCCGGTAGTACAAAAGCCTAGACGTATAACCTTGCTGATAAGGCAGATCTGAAAGTAAAGGAGCTGCTAGAGAATGAATGGAAATTGAACATGTCCCAGATAACGAGCCACGAACATGGGTCAGCTAACCGGTAATTGCTCCAAATCCGCAATCCAAAGACATCGGATTCTGTGTGGATATGCGCCTTGCTATTACAGCCATACAACGACTATACACACAGCTCCCAACAACTAAAGATGTCATTAACAGCTTCCATGGGGGTCGAACTTTCTCCAAAATTAACCTAAAGGAAGCCTAAAATCAATTCGAACAATCTGAAGCATCAAGAACTATCACTACTTTCTACCGTCCAGATGGGCTCTAACGGTATAAAAGGCTAAATTACGGCACAAAGTCAGCCCACGAAATACTTGAAAAGGAAATGCCCCGAATCCTAGCACGCATACCTAACCAAATGAATATAGCTGATGACATTCTGATTGGAGGCAGTATCGAAGAGCATGATGTTGCCTTGTGGCGGGTCCTCACTCGACTTAGGGGAAATAACATCACAGCTAACATCACTAAATTCGAAATCGATGTGCCCACAGTCAAATTTGGAGGAATAATATTCAGTAAAGATGGTGTCAGCCCCTATCCCGTGAAAGTTGAGGCTATCCAAGAGGCAAGTCCGCCAACCAACAAAACAGAGCCACGTTCCTTCTTAGGGATGACTGACATCAGTGAACGGTTCATCCCTAACTATGCGCAACTAACAGCGTCACTTCTAAAATTTCTGTGCGTCAAAAGATGGTCATGGGAGATGAATCAGCGGAATGCCTTCAAAGCTGTTCAAAATGCACTAGAAAGGGATACAGGGGATATTGCAACCCTATCAGCCTGGTAGAGAAACACAGCTTGTTGTCGATTTCAGCCCAGATGGACTTGGGGCTATTGTCTAGCAAAGACAACGCGGAACAAGTTCATTTAGGGCAGTCATGTTCAAATCAAGAAGCCTGAAATCGCCAGAAAGGAACGACTCTCAAACAGAGCGAGAAGCCCTAGGAATACGCTGGGGAAGTTCGAAGCTATGCAAGTATATACTTGGAGTACCAAAGTTTGTAGTCATCACAGACCATAAACCGCTTCAAACAATGTTCAATGAGAAGATAGGGGACCTGCCACCACGAATTGAATCGTTTGTCATGGCTCGACAAATGCATGACTTTGATGTACAATACAGGCCAGGTAAAGCAAACATATCAGACTATCTCTAGAGGCACCCCCATAGCCAAACAGGGACGAGCCACGTAGGTTGTTGAAGCTGAATTTTATCATCTGACAGCACGCAACAGAGCTGTAACTGCTAACGAGGTTCAGGATGCGATCAAGACATGCCCTACAATGCTGGCAATCCAAAACAAAAGAGCAGTAGACGAAAACTTAGTGAAACCATACATGAACCCAGACATAAAGAGTCAAGTAAGCTGTATCAACGGACTTGTTTATCGAGGAAAGCATACCGTCATACCAGAAGCATTGAGAAGCAGAGTGGTGGACCTATGCCACGAAGGCCACCAAGGTGCCAGCAAGACAAAAATGTTAGCACGCACATTCTGCTGGTTTCCAGGACTGGACTCAATGATAGAAAGACGAGTGAGAACATGTTTTCCATGCCAAACAGTGCAACCAGCCAGAGACTGTGAACCCATCGAGCCAACACCACTACCACAGGGTCCATGGCAGTATCTTGAGATGGATTTCCAAGGGCCGTGTCCAAACAATGAGTACATTTTCGTAATGTTAGATAGATAGATATAGTCGATAGCCGGAGATCACCTTCTTCTGCCATGCACCAACAAGTGGCACGCTGAAGAAGGTCATGCTGTCAATTTTCGCCAGCCATGGTGTACCTGAAGAGTAACAATGGACTTCCAATTTGGTTAAAGGAAATGGAGGAGTTTGCAGCACAAATGGGATACTGCCATAAACATATTACTCAAGAAGGGCCACGTGCAAACGGAAATGTTGAAAGGTTCAATCGCTGCGTAAAAAGAAGCTGTACTAACCCCCTATAGTTGCCTATAACCACACAAACGGACAACTTAGTAGACAAAGAAAAACATGCTGCCCTGTGGGAAAGATAGGCTGTTGTATAAAAAAAGTAATGGAAAAGCGCATAACTTTCAACTAGGGGATACCGTTGTCGTCACACAGAGGAAGCAACATCAGCTCAGAACTCCTTTCAACCCCACGCCACTTACAGTTGTTGCCATACAAAGATGCATGGTAACGGCAAAAAGTGGAGAATGGCTGATCACACGAAATGCGTTCAGGTTCCGGAAAATACATAATCATATAAACAACAGTCAATTGAGCAGACGAATACAGGAAAACTACCATGATTACCACAAGGGGAACAAGCCCCCTACTCACGAAGATGACACCAGCGACGAGCGACGAAGAACCAGGAAAAGATTAACTTATAGAGGCTGATGATACAAAAAATCTGAATTTGGCAGCAGAAGAAATTACCACAGATGTACCTACTAACAGGGGAGAAGCCAATGTGCCCGATGACGAAAACAACCTACAAGCAGTTTAGGGGAAGACCGATCCCAAACGGTAAAGGAAAGAAGACGAGAACGCGTCTGACAGCAACCAGCATGGTTCAAAGACTATGAGTGATTCACGTAAAGTACGTACGAGTCATCAAGGGACGAGACGTTGATTTAATGTAAATACAAAAGTTGGACCCAAAACCAATATTCAAAAATGTTGACTGTGACGTAGAAACCAATATGCCTTAACCTGTTTGGCGAAAAGAATTTCATCTCAATTAAGTTAATATCAGACCTGGCTAGCACAATACGGTATCGTAGCACTAAAACAGGTATACCTTCAGAAACTGAAAGTTTGGCAACAAAGTCTATATCGGTAAATGACAATTTTTCTGGATATGCACTAAAGGAAGGTGATGGCCAACTGTAACAGATCCCCTTTTTACAAGCAACGTTATAAATTTTATTATCTAATAATTGGTATACTGTATACCGTTGCCCTATAAAAAGCAAGATCCATCAGTTTCTCCAGAAGACAATGAACAAAAAGTGGCATTTGCTATCCAACTATCACAACACATGGAGGAAAATGTCATAGCTGGACTTAGTGCAAGAAAGGACCAAATAAGCCAGATGTAAGCTGAATACCGTGCCTCCAGCTCTAGGCCTCGCAGGGTGGTATACTATATACATACCATTGGCAATTGCAAAACAAACGATGACGGTTTCACTGACTGAGTACAATAATAGGTACTTAACAACAAGTGACGTAGACTAGAAAAGTCGTCCCTAGTGTATAGGGATCGTGAAGTTAATACACATCAACTCAAAACGCCAAATGGACGACTAGGACTTCTTAACACCGCCCGCTACTAAGCTCATCCCTGTATGACAGATTATAAGCGCATCAAAGGTACCTTTTTGCCAAATGCTCCTAGTCTGTTCTACAGAAGAAATTAAGAAATTATGGCTGCATACAGTGTTAGCCTCGCTCCCATGAAAGATTGCAAAATGGAACCCCTGAGGCAAATTTAAATGAAATTTATTGATAACGGCACATTTCGCTAATGCCAACCATTTACCAACTAGGTATAGCTGACACTATATGCCTCGCTGATACATGAGTCGCTATATTGTCACATTGACAACAGTAAGTACATCCTTTTTTCCAGAGCGTGGAATGTTAGCACTGAAACGAGGCCTTTGCTTTGTTAGAATATCAGTCACTTTGCTGAGAAAGGCTCAATAAAATCTGACGCAAATTCAGACTTGACATCTACAAATTGCACTGCCATGGGGTTATTTCTAAATAATGAGTTGCGCGTGCTTCTCCTGTTGGGCGTGATTCCTATCACATCCTATCCTAAACAGCAGATTTACAGGACTGCGGATTTACAGGACTGCTCTTACAGAGGTTTGCACGAATTATATCTGCAAAATATTCTTGTATCAAAAAAACAATTTTTCAATTCTGACGCACATTTACTATTATTTATTTGGGAAACAGTTGATACTTGGAGTGTAGCTCTGCTTCTCAAAACGATACTTCATGTGTGCACAGTTTTAGTTTCGTTAATTATTTCATGAAGGCCTCCTGGCTCAAGATGATGCATAAGCAAAAACGTGGACTGACTTGATTGAGTAAATTATCCTTATTTGCAATGCAGAACGGACATACACAAAATCAAAATCTAGTATTCCAACAAATACAGCTCATATTGAGCATATAGACGTACGCGCGGTAGACCATACGCCTCGCTTACGACGGTAGACCATGTGCCTCGCTTACGATCCGCAACAAACGCTGCACGACAATCTATCATTTCGAATGTGCTTTACTGTACCTCATTGATAAATCCAAAGTTTGATGGCGCAGACACAGACCATAATATGTTCCAACTGACACACTTGCAGCATGCTAATTGGTGCCATATGCCACCCCCGCAACCTTTGAAAATTGCTATATGCAATAGCTGCTGCTCATATTCTATGAAAGCATAGGATTGCACTGATATTGGGAACTACTGACACATAATTTGTCCAGGTATGTACAACCAATTTCAAATAAAAACGATTTTTTGAAAGTCAAATTCCCTAAAATGATGACGTCACGAATAATAATAAATTTAGGGGTAATTTATTTACATAAAACAAAAGTTTGTGGTCCATACCATTATCAAGGCAAGTTTGAAGTATAACAGAGCATCCAAACTGATTTTAGGTAGGGGTATATTTGCCCCCTCCCCCCGTTTAAGTTAAGTTGGTCCAGAGTTCAGTTAAAATAGTGTTAAACATTGACATGTGGACAGAACTCTGAAAGGATTGCAGTGATGAAACTGTTCTTGAAGTTTTACAATTTCTATGACCGTGGAATTATATTTCTGACATCTTTCCTGATTTGTCGCAGCTAAGGAATATTTTCGGTGCAGCAGCGTATTACCATTTCGAAATATTAGGCAAAGATATTGGCATGGTTCGCATTGCGGTACTATTTGATAGGAATCCCTTTTCTACACGATAGCTGTAACTCCTTCCTGTTCTTAAATCTGTAAGATAGGTATGTTTTGTTGAATTTAGTTAGCCTTTTTTG